>JBBDGP010001811.1:0-232500 GCA_037952835.1 Lithobates septentrionalis | reverse complement strand
CTATAGCTGAGCCTTCCATAGCAGAGAACTGATAACTCCCAGCATGCACCGCCCCATTCACTCCACATGCACTCTCCGCTTCCCAACTACAACTCCCAGCATGCACTGGGAAGTTCTTCCTCTGCTTAATAAGCTCTTCAAAACAGCGGCCAAGCTTTATATTCTTCTTCTGACTGCAGATAAATACACGTCTGTAGTCTCGTTCATTAGTTTTAGTTCGCTGAAGAAAATCCCTCAGATCAGGCCGAGGGCCGTGTGAGGGGAGTGCGCATGCGTAATATGACCGAAGGCCTCCCGATTCTGAGAAACAAGAAATATTCCCGTCAGCGGTCACTGCTCGGAGATTACAACGGGACGCGATGATGGATTTGAGAGAGCTGCAATAACAACTGCTGGCAGGGACATCTTTGAAGCCAAGTGCAGCCATTTTGTCTATGGGCAGGAAGTGACCATCTTCCGGTTCACGGCGGGAAATTAGCTCTTTTAAATGTATTGTAATTTATGTCGGGGAACAGAATGTTCTATTATTTTGTTTTATGTACATGACGTTCTGGCAGTGACGTAATTGAAGTGAGTGTCGGCCATATTATTTAAGGGCAGGACATGAGCACCCACAACAATGGGCAGTCACTAGATTTTTTTTTTGTAATGTAGGTCAAATAAATTTGTAAATAAAGGAGAACGATGAGATACAGAACATTATCTGTTTTCTTTAGACAGAATGTGAAAGCCTGGCAGTGAATTAAAGTGTAAGCTTAAGCCCCAACTTTGGGCATGGATTAGAACCTCTGTCAGGTTTTACCTACATCCTAGGCGCACATGGAGAGATTCCTTCACACCTGGTCTCCCATAGAGAGATTCCTCCACACCTGGTCTCCCATGGAGAGATTCCTTCACTTCCTGTCTCCCATGGAGAGATTACTCCACACTTGGTCTCCCATGGAGAGATTCCTCCACACCTGGTCTCCCATGGAGAGATTCCTCCACACCTGGTCTCCCATGGAGAGATTCCTTCACTTCCTGTCTCCCATGGAGAGATTACTCCACACTTGGTCTCCCATGGAGAGATTCCTCCACACCTGGTCTCCCATGGAGAGATTCCTCCACACCTGGTCTCCCATGGAGAGATTCCTTCACTTCCTGTCTCCCATGGAGAGATTACTCCACACTTGGTCTCCCATGGAGAGATTCCTCCACATCTGGTCTCCCATGGAGAGATTCCTCCACACTTGGTCTCCCATGGAGAGATTCCTCCACACCTGGTCTCCCATGGAGAGATTCCTTCACTTCCTGTCTCCCATGGAGAGATTCCTTCACATCATGTCTCCCATGGAAAGATTCCTTTAATTCCAGACTCCCATGGAGAGATTCCTTCACTTCCTGTCTCCCATGGAAAGATTCCTTTAATTCCAGACTCCTGTGGAAAGATTCCTTTAATTCCAGACTCCCATGGAGAGATTCCCTCACTTCCTGTCTCCCATGGAGAGATTCCTTCAATTCCCAAATCTCAGGGTGAGATTCCTTCACATCCTGTCTCCCATGGAGAGATTCCTTCAATTCCAGACTCACATGGAGAGATTACTTCACATCCTGTCTCCCATGGAAAGATTCCTTTAATTCCAGACTCCCATGGAGTGATTCCTTCGCTTCCTTTCTCCCATGGAGAGATTCCTTCACATCCTGTCTCCCAAGGAGAGATTCCTTTAATTCCAGACTCCCATGGAGAGATTCCTTCACACCCTGTCTCCCATGGAGAGATTCCTTCACACCCTGTCTCCCATGGAGAGATTCCTTCACATCCTGTCTCCCATGGAGAGATTCCTTTAATTCCAGACTCCCGTGGAGAGATTCCTTCACTTCCTGTCTCCCATGAGAGATTCCTTAAATTCCAGACTCTCATGGAGAGATTCCCTCACATCCTGTCTCCCATGGAGAGATTCCTTAAATTCCAGACTCCCATGGAGTGATTCCTTCACATTCTATCTCCCACTGAGAGATTCCTTCAATTCCCAACTCTCATGGAAAGATTCCTTCACACCTGGTCTCCCATGGAGAGATTCCTTCAATTCTAGACTCCCATGGATTCCTTCACTTCCTGTCTCCCATGGAGAGATTCCTTCAATTCCAGACTCCCATGGAGAGATTCCTTCTCATCCTTTCTCCCATGGAAAGATTCCTTTAATTCCAGACTACTATGGAAAGATTCCTTTAATTCCAGACTCCCATGAAGAGATTCCTTCACATCCTGTCTCTTATGGAGAGATTCCGCCTATTCCTGTCTCCCATGGAGAGATTCCTTCACATCCTGTCTTCAATGGAGAGATTCCTTCACATCCTGTCTCCCATGGAGAGATTCCACCACTACCTGTCTCCCATGGAGAGATTTCTTCACATCATGTCTTCCATGGAGAGATTCCTCCGCTTCCTGTCTCCCATGGAGAGATTCCTTCAATTCCCAACTCTCACGGAGAGATGCCTTTAATTCTTGTCTCCCATAGAGAGATTCCTTCACATCATGCCTCCTATGGAGAGATTCCTTCACATTCTATCTTCCACTGAGAGATTCCTTCAATTCCCAAATCTCATGGTGAGATTCCTTCACATCCTGTCTCCCATGGAGAGATTCCTTAAATTCCAAACTCCCATGGAGAGATTCCTTCACATTCTGTCTCCCACTGAGAGATTCCTTCAATTCCCAACTCTCATGGAGAGATTCCTTCACACCTAGTCTCCCATGGAGAGATTCCTTCACATCCTGTCTCCCATGTAGAGATTCCTTCAATTCTAGACTCCCATGGATTCCTTCACTTCCTGTCTCCCATGGAGAGATTCCTTCAATTCCAGACTCCCATGGAGAGATTCCTTTACATCCTGTCTCCCATGGAAAGATTCCTTTAATTCCAGACTCCCATGGAGAGATTCCCTCACTTCCTGTCTCCCATGGAGAGATCCCTTCACTTCCTGTCTCAGATGAAGAGATTCCTTCACATCCTGTCTCCCATGGAGAGATTCCGCCAATTCCTGTCTCCCATGGAGAGATTCCTTCACATCCTGTCTTCCATGGCGAGATTCCTTCACATCCTGTCTCCCATTTAGAGATTCCGCCACTTCCTGTCTCCCATGGAGAGATTCCTTCACATCCTGTCTTCCATGGAGAGATTCCTCCACTTCCTGTCTTCCATGGAGAGATTCCTCCACTTCCTGTCTCCCATTGAGAGATTCCTTCAATTCCCAACTCTCACGGAGGTGCCTTTAATTCTTGTCTCCCATTGAGAGATTCCTTCACATCATGTCTCCCAGGGAGAGATTCCTTCACATCATGTCTCCTAAGGATAGATTCTTTCACATTCTATCTCCCACTGAGAGAGTCCTTCAATTCCCAAATCTCATGGTGAGATTCCTTCACATCCTGTCTCCCATGGAGAGATTCCTTAAATTCCAGACTCCCATGGAGAGATTCCTTCACATTCTGTCTCCCACTGAGAGATTCCTTCAATTCCCAACTCTCATGGAGAGATTCCTCCACACCTGTTCTCCCATGGAGAGATTCCTTCACATCCTGTCTCCCATGGAGAGATTCCTTAAATTCCAGACTCCCATGGAGAGATTCCTTCACATTCTGTCTCCCACTGATAGATTCCTTCAATTCCCAACTCTCACGGAAAGATTCCTTCACACCTGGTCTCCCATAGAGAGATTCATTTGCATCCTGTCTCCCATGTAGAGATCCCTTCAATTCTAGATTCCCATGGATTCCTTAACTTCCTGTCTCCCATGGAGAGATTCCTTCAATTCCAGACTCCCATGGAGAGATTCCTTCTCTTCCTGTATCCCATGCAAAGATTCCTTCACTTCCTGTCTCCCATGGAGAGATTCCTTCATACCTGGTCTCCCATGGAGAGATTCCTTCACATCCTGTCTCCCATGGAGAGATTCCTTTAATTCCAGACTCCCATGGAGAGATTCCTTCATATCCTGTCTCCCATGGAGAGATTCCTTCAATTCCAGACTCCCATGGAGAGATTCCTTCACACCCTGTCTCCCATGGAGAGATTTCTTCACATCCTTTCTCCCATGGAGAGATTCATTCACATCCTGTCTCCCATGGAGAGATTCCTTTTATTGCAGACTCCCATGGAGAGATTCCTTTAATAACAGACTGCCATAAAGAGATTCCTTCACTTCCTGTCTCCCATGGAGAGATTCCTTCAATTCCAGACTCCCATGGCGAGATTCCTTTACACCCTGTCTCCCATGGAGAGATTTCTTCAATTCCAGACTCCCACGGAGAGATTCCTTCACTTCCTGTCTCCCATGGAGGATTCCTTCAATTCCAGACTCCCATGGAGAGATTCATTCACATTCTGTTTCTCATGGAGAGATTCCTTCAATTCCAGACTCCCACAGAGAGATTCCTTCACTTCCTGTCTCCCATGGAGGATTCCTTCAATTCCAGACTCACATGGAGAGATTCCTTCACATTCTGGCTCCCACTGAGAGATTCCTTCAATTCCCAACTCTCATGGAGAGATTCCTTCACACCTGGTCTCCAATGGAGAGATTCCTTCACATCCTGTCTCTCATGGAGAGATTCCTTCAATTCCTGACTCCCATGGAGAGATTCCTTCAATTCCAGACTCCCATGGAGAGATTTCTTCACATTCTGTCTCCCATGTAGAGATTCCTTCAATTCCAGACTCCCGTGGAGAGATTCCTTCAATTCCAGACTCCCATGGAGAGATTTCTTTACATTCTGTCTCCCATGGAGAAATTCCTTCACATCCTGTCTCCCATGGAAAGATTCCTTTAATTCCAGACTCCAATTGAGAGATTCCTTCACTTCTTGTCTCCCATCGAGAGATTCCTTCAATTCCAGACACCCATGGAGAGATTCCTTCACACCCTGTCTCCCATGGAGAGATTCCTTCAAATCATGTCTCTCGTGGAGAGATTCCTTCAATTCCAGACTCCCATGGAGAGATTCCTTCAGTTATTGTCTCCCATGGAGAGATTCCTTCACTTATTGTCTCCCATGGAGAGACTCTTTCACTTCCTGTCTCCCTTGGAGAGATTCCTTTAATTTCCAACTCTTATAGAGATATTCCTTCAATTTCTGACTCTTATGGAGAGATTCCTCCACTTCCTATCTCCCATGGAGGAATTCCTTTGATTCCTGTCTCCAATGAATTTTTTTTTCACTTCAATGGAGAAATTCTTTCAATTCATGTCTCCCATGGAGAGACTCTTTCACTTTCTGTCTCTCATGGAGTGATTCCTTCACATCCTGTCTCCCATTGAGAGATTCTGTCACTTCCTGTCTCCCATGGAGAGATTTCAATTCCCAACTGTCATGGAGAGATGCCTTTAATTCTTATCTCCCATGGAGAGATTCCTTCACATACTGTCTCCCATGGAGAGATTCCTTCACTTCCTGTCTCCCATGAAGAAATTCCTTCACTTCCTGTCTCCCATGGAGAGATTCCTCCACTTCCTGTCTCCCATGGAGAGATTCCTTCAATTCCCAACTCTCACGGAGAGATGCCTTTAATTCTTCTCTCCCACTAAGAGATTCCTTCAATTCCAGACTCCCATGGACAGATTTCTTCACATACTGTCTCCTATGGAGAGATTCTTCAAATTGCAGACTCCCATTGAGAGATTCCTTCACATCCTGTCTCCCGTGGAGAGATTTCCTCAATTGCAGACTCCCATGGAGAAATTCTTTCACTTCTTGTCTCCCATAGGGAGACTCTTTCACTTTATGTCTCCCATGGAGAGATTCCTTCAATTTCCGACTCTTATGCAGAGATTCCTTCACATCCTATTTCCCATGGAGGGATTCCTTTGATTCCTGTCTCCAATGATTTTTTTTAACTTCTTCACTCCATGGAGAAATTCCTTCAATTCATGTCTCCCATGCAGAGACTCTTTCACTTTCTGTCTCTCATGGAGAGATTCTTTCACATCATGTCTCCCATGGAGGGATTCCTTCACATTATGTCTCCCGTGGAGAGATTTCTTCACATTCTATCTCCCACTTAGAGATTCCTTCAATTTCCAACTCTCATGGAAAGATTCCTCCACTTTCTGTCTCCCATGGAGAGATTCCTTCACATCCTTTCTCCCATGGGGAGATTCCTTCAATTCCAGACTCCCATGGAGAGATTTCTTCACTTCCTGTCTCCCATGGAGAGATTCCTTCAATTCCAGACTGTCATGGAGAGATTCCTTCACTTCCTGTCTCCCATGGAGAGATTCCTTAAATTCCAGACTCCCATGGAGAGATTCCTTCACACCCTGTCTCCTATGGAGAGATTATTTAAATTGCAGACTCCCATGGAGAGATTCCTTCACTTACTGTCTCTCATTGAGAGATCCCTTCACATGCTGTCTCCAATGGAGGGATTCCTTCACTTCCTGTCCCCCATGGAGAGATTCCTTCACCTGTCTCCCGTGGAGAGATTCCTTAAATTCCAGACTCCCATGGAGAGGTTCCTTCACTTCCTGTCTCCCATGGAGAGACTCTTTCACTTCCTGTCTCCCGTGGAGAGATTCCTTTAATTTTGCACTCTTATGGAGAGATTCCTTTACTTCCTATCTCCCATGGAGGGATTCTTTTGATTCCTGTCTCCAATTAAATTATTTTTTCACTTCCTTGCTCCATGGAGAAATTCCTAATTCATGTCTCCCAAGGAGAGATTCTTTCAATTCCTAACTCTCATGGAGAGATTCCTTCAATTCCTGTCTCCAGTGGAGAGATTCCTTCACTTCCTAACACCCATAGAGCGATTCCCCAGATTTTTGTCTCCAATTCTTTCACATCCTGTCTCCCATGGAAAGATTCCTTTAATTCCCAACTCCTATGGAGAGATTCTTTTGATTCATGTATCCAGTGGAGAGATTCTTTCACATCCTGTCTCCCTTAGAGAGATTCTTTCAATTCATGTCTCTAGGGGAGAGGTTCTTTCACTTCCTGTCTCCCATGGAGAGATTCATTCCATTCCTGTCTCCCAAGGAGAGATTAGTTTTATTCCTGTTTCCAGTGGAGAGATTTTTTTACTTCCTGTCTCTCATGGAGAGATTCCCTCCCTTCCTGTCTCTCATGGAGAGATTCTTTCACTTCCTTTCTCCCATGGAGGGATTCCTTAAATTCATGTCTCACAAGGAGAGATACCTACCTCAGATAGAGAGACTCCTTCCCTTTCTGCTTTCATTAGAGGGATTCCTTCACTTTTCTTTTCTGTTGGAGAGATTCCTTCACTTTCGGCCTTTGTCCAATGGAGAGAGATTTTTATTTCCTGTGTTAAAGGGATTCCTTCACTTCCTGTCTGGTAATGAGATCCTTCACTTTTTGTCTCCTTTGGAGAGATTCCTTCCCTTCCTGTTTTCATTAGAGAGATTCCTTCACTTTTCTTCTCCATTGAAGAGATTCCTTCACTTTCTGTCTGGCTCCATTGAAGAGATTTTTTCACTTCCTGTCTGTCTCTGTTGTAGAGATTCCTTTACTTCCTGTCTGTCTCCATTGGAGAGATCCTTCATTTTTGTCTCTGTTGCAGACATTCCTTTACTTCCTGTCTCAGTTGGAGACGTCCTTCATTTTTGTCTCCGTTGCAGAGATTCCTTTACTTCCTGTCTCATACCTCCCAACTTTTTGCGATTTGAAGGAGGGACACCTATCAGCAAAAGTATGCAGGCAAAGGACACACCCCTTGCCACGCCCCCTTAAAGGAGAATTGTACAAAAAAAGAAGATTGGTTAAACCCACAAGTGCTTTTTTTTACCACTACTATTCCTTTATATCGGCTTTTGGAATTTACAAATGCAGAAATTTAGAAATCAGATGAAAGGTTTCGTGCTGGAAAACACTTTTTGATAGATAAAAAGTACATTTTTTATACAGCTATATAGATCAGACCAAAATGAGGGACAAATGAGGAGGAATGAGGGACAGAGGGACATTGTTCCAAATCAGGGACAGTCCCTCAAAATCAGGGACAGTTGGGAGCTATGCTGTCTGTCTCCTTTAGTGCCGGTTCACACTACCGCGACTTGGGATCCGACTTGTCAGACCTCAAGTCGCCCCAAGTCGCTTGACATCAGAAATTCCATTCAAGTGAATGAGAGCCGTCTATATGTACGCTACTGAAGTCGCTCCGACTTCAGAAAAGGTTCCTGTACTACTTCAATCCGACTTCTAGGCGACTTGTACCCATTGATTTCAATGGAAGTCGCCTCCAAAGTCGGATCGTGTCTTAACTGAAGCAACAATACAGGAAGAGAATATGGTTTTCTCAAGCAAACCCCTCCCTCCCACAGAGCTGATTGTTGTTTGATTGGCCACTGGAAAGTCGCCTGTCCTGGAGGCGACTTGAAGTCACCTTGTAAGTCGCCCCAAGCCGCCCCAAGTCGTGCTGTGGTGTCGCCCTCAGGTCGTGTCCAGGTCGCCTCGCAAAGTCGCGGCCAGAGTCGTGTTGCCCCTGTGTGAACCGAGCCTTAGAGAGACTCTTCATTTTCATCACGGTTGCAGAGATTCCTTTACTTCCTGTCTGTCTCTGTTGGAGAGGTCCTTCATTTTTGTCTTTGTTGCAAAGATTCCTCAACTTCCCATCTGTCCCTGTTGGAGTGGTGCTTCAGTTTTGTCTCTGTTGCAGAGATTCCTTTACTTCCTGTCTGTCTCCGTTGGAGAGATCCTTAATTTTTGTCTCCATTGTAGAGATTCCTTTACTTCCTGTCTGTCTCTGTTGGAGAAGTCCTTCATTTTTGTCTTTGTTGCAAAGATTCCTTAACTTCCCATCTGTCCCTGTTGGAGAGGTCCTTCAGTTTTGTCTCTTGTAGAGATTCCTTAACTTCCCGTCTGTCTCTGTTGGGGAGGTCCTTCATTTTTGTCTCCGTTGCAGAGATTCCTTTACTTCCTGTCTGTCTCTGTTGGAGAGGTCCTACATTTTTTGCCTCTGTTGTAGAGAATCCTTTACTTCCTGTTTGTCTCCAGTGGAGAGGTCCCTCAGTTTTGTCACCATTGCAGAGATTCCTTTACTTCCTGTCTGTCTCTGTTGGAGCGGTCCTTCGTTTTTGTCTGCGTTGCAGAGATTTGTTTGCATCCTGTTTGTCTCTGTTGGAAAGATTCCTTCACTTCCTGTGTGTCTCTGTTAAAGAGTTCCTTCACATTTCGCCACCTTTGAAGAGACTACTTCACTTCCTTTCTTATTCCATTTGAAAGAGACTGTTGAACGTTGTTTTTATTGTGTCCAACTGCCTCCCCCCCAAGCTGCAAAGGCAGTGCAGCAAGAATATCCCCCAATCGTGTTCAACTGAATGGGGCCACCTCGCAACCGTCTAGTGAGGAAGTGACATAACACGAATCGCTTTGCAGAAGTTTAACATCAATGTAACCAATCCCTAAAGGCAATATTTTTTTGTTGTTGTTTTGGACAGAGTGGATAGGGTTAGAACCCCTGTCTGGCTATTATTGCTGTCTGTGTCCAAAATAGGGAGATTCACCCTCTCTATTTGTCCTTTTTACTGTTGTTACTGAGAGTGAACGTAAATCCAAAATTTTGGGTAGTCACCGGAACAGGAATAGAGGGGAAATCTTTCAATGGGGACACTAGTTACAACTAGAGATTTCCTCTCTTTGGATGGATTTCCTCTCACTTCCTGTTTTTGGTGTTGGACAGGAAGTGAAGGGAGATCTCCCTGATGTGGACACTGATTGGCATAAAAAGACAATTGCAGGGGTTATAAACTTCCCCTTGCTCTATCCAAGATTAAAAAAAAAAAGTTCTACTTTTTAAAGCATCCCATTGAAAATACCGACCAAAACGTCCGCAAAATCAGACATGTGACAAAGTTTGTAATGCACCACAACTCAGCATGATACACTGGCTCCTGACTGGCCAGAGAATTACATTCAAAATACTAACAACAACATACAAAGCCATTCACAACTCTGCCCCAAGCTACATCACCAATCTTGTCTCCAAATATCAACCAAACTTTCCTTTCTGCTCCTCCCAAGACCTCCTGCTCTCTAGCTTACTTGTCCCCTCCTCCCATGCTTATCTCCAGGACTTCTCTGCAGCTTCTCCCATCCTCTGGGACTCTCTACCTTAGGCTATGTTCACATTGATCCGACACGAAAATTATACGACTTCCGATCTGACTTTGCCCTGCGACTTCATGTCCGACTTCCATGCGACTTCAGTAAACATGATCCGACTATGATCCAACTATACCAGGCCCTTTGAGTCTGGTATTAATCTTGGGGGGGGGGACCCTATGCCAAAATTAAAAAAAAAAACCCTTAGGTCTGGTATGGATTTTGAGGGGAACCCCACTCCAAAAAAGTAAAAAAAATGAAAGGGGTGGGATCTGGGATGCCCCCCAAAATCCATACCAGACCCTTATCCGAGCATGCAGCTTGGCAGGTCAGGAAAGGGGGGGACGAGCGAGCAAGCCCCCCGCGGACCATACCAGGCCACATGCCCTCAACATGGGTGGGTGGGTGCTTAGGGACAGGGGGCAGGGGGGCTTTGCGCCCCCCACTCCAAAGCACCTTGTCCCCCTGTTGATGAGGACAAAGGGCCTCTTCCCGTCAAACAGGGGTGGTGGTTGTGGGGGTTTGCGGGCTTATGGGAGTCTAGAAGCCTCCTTTAACAAGGGGGCCCCCAAAACCTGCCACCATGTGAATGAGTATGGGGTACACGTAACGTCACCAGGGGCAGAGACTTATGGTGATGTCACTGGATGGCCAAGCTCCATGGCTATATAAGATCTGGCAGACATTGCAGATGGCACAACAGTGGAAGCCAGTGTCTAAGGAGGAACGGGTCAGCGGCGGAGTGGTGGAGAAGACAGCAGCAGAGGGAGAAGACTAGAGAAAGAACACAACACTGGAGGGAGAGGGAGAAGAGCGGAGGAAGAAGACATCACCGGAGGGAGAAGACCGGAGGAAGAAGACATCAAAGGTGGGAGAAGACCAGAGGAGGAAGACATCACCGGAGGGAGAAGACCGGAGGAAGAACATATCACCGGAGGGAGAAGACCAGAGGGAGAAGACATCACCGGAGGGAGAAGATCGGAGGAAGAAGACATCACCAGAGGGAGAAGACCAGGGGAAGAAGACATCGCTGGAGGGAGAAGACCGGAGGAAGAACAAATCACCGGAGGGAGAAGACCAGAGGGAGAAGACATCACCGGAGGGAGAAGATCGGAGGAAGGAGACATCACCAGAGGGAGAAGACCAGGGGAAGAAGACATCACTGGAGGGAGAATACCAGAGGAAGAAGACATCACCGGAGGGAGAAGACCGGAGGAAGAACATATCACCGGAGGGAGAAGACCAGAGGGAGAAGACATCACCGGAGGGAGAAGATCGGAGGAAGAAGACATCACCAGAGGGAGAAGACCAGGGGAAGAAGACATCACTGGAGGGAGAAGACCAGAGGAAGAAGACATCACCGGAGGAAGAAGACATCACTGGAGGGAGAAGACTAGAGGAAGTGTCAAGGACTATACTCACCGAGGCCGAGATGCCGAGAGCGGCTCGCCCTTACGACCACGCGCACCCGACCCCTGGAGGTGATACAGGGAGTTGGGGGCACGCGGAGGCACGGGCTTCCGGTGGTGACTGAATTCCTGAAGGAAGTCCGTGTAGCCGTTGGGCACCGGAGAAGCTGCAAGACAAGTGGTTAACTAGAACTGGGGTATCAGGTCGGGCAAGTCCGTTATTCAGGCAGGGATCAGGACCGGGGTATCAGGCAAGAGCAAGTCCGTGTAACAGGCAGAGATCAGGGGTATCAGGCAGGCAGAGAGTAATCCGTTTAACAAGCAGAGGTCAGGGGTATCAGGCAGGCAGAGAGTAATCCGTTTGACAAGCAGAGGTCAGGGGTATCAGGCAGGCAGAGAGTAATCCGTTTGACAAGCAGAGGTCAGGGGTATCAGGCAGGCAGAGAGTAGTCCGTTTGACTAGCAGAGGTCAGGGGTATCAGGCAGGCAGAGAGGAATCCGTTTAACAGGCAGAGTTCAGCACAGGTAACACACTAGGAAGCAGGGAATATCAGGCACAGGGGACAGGGCACAGCTGACGACAAACCAGCAACCCGACTGGGTGCTGGAGCCGTCAGAAGTAGCCCACCGGCGAGCGCGTCACCGTGGCGTGCCGCCGGGCACCCGCGCGGCCACGGCGCGCACACGGGGACCGCCGTGCACCCGTGCGCGCCGCACCATTGGGCCGCGAACGGGTGTACGGCGCAGCGTGAGTCCTCCGCGCATGCGCCGTGGAGCCCGGCGGACGGAGGCGGCTTGTGCCTCCTGACAGTGCCCCCCTCCTAAGGGCGGACACTGGACGCCCAGACTGGACATCACCTCCGGGTGGTCTCGGTGGAAAGCTTGAATTAAGCGTGGTGCATGTAGGTTCTTCGCGGGTTCCCAAGAGTTGTCCTCAGGTGGATAACCCTTCCACTGGATCAGATACTGCAGTTGTCTGCCCTTCTTCCTACAGTTAAGGATGGACTCCACCTCAAACTCATTTTCTCCATCCACCCTAACTGGTGGCGGAGGAAGCTCCCCTCTTTCCGGAAAAGTGCTGTCCACCACGGGCTTCAGTAAGGACACGTGGAAGACAGGATGGATTCTGTAAGTCTTTGGTAATGCTAGCTCCATAGCCACAGGGTTGATAATCCTTTTGATGGGGAAAGGACCAATGAACTTGGGTCCCAATTTCCGCGAAGGCACGGATAGTTTAAGATTGGTAGTGGATAACCAGACCTCTTCTCCTAGTTTAACCACTAGGCGTCCGCGCTATAGCCGAAAGACGGCTACAGCGCGGACTCCAATTGCCGGGAGGGCGTCCCTGGACGTCCTCCTGTTTACTTCCGCATTGCGCGCTCCCGCGAGCGCGCATCGCGGAAGTTTTGTGCTGGCCGTGTCCCTCGGACACAGCCAGTCACAGATCACCGTAAACGGCCAATGACAGCGGCCGTTTACGGTGCGATCGGCGGTGCCAATGAGAGAGGATCTCATATGTAAACATATGAGATCCTCTCTCATCGCCGGCTCTCCTCCTCACACAGAGACAGCGTGTGAGGAGGGAGAGCGAACCGCTGCGGCGGTGAGTGTAAAAAAAAAAAAAAAAAAGGTGTCCCGCTGTTAACAGTCCCTGCCATCTGCCCTGCTATCTGCCCTGTCATCTGCCCCTGCCATCTGCCCTGTCATCTGCCCTGTCATCTGCCCCTGCCATCTGCCCTGTCATCTGCCCCTGCCATCTGCCCCTGCCATCTGTCCCCACTGCCACGTATAAGTGCCATCTGTCATCAGTGCCACATAGTGCCATCTGTCATCAGTGCCACATAGTGCCATCTGTCATCAGTGCCACATAGTGCCATCTGTCATCAGTGCCACATAGTGCCATCTGTCATCAGTGCCACATAGTGCCATCTGTCATCAGTGCCATCTGTCATCAGTGCCACCTGTCAGTGTCACGTGCCATCTGTCATCAGTGTCACATGTCATCAGTGCCACGTATTAGTGCCACCTGTCATCAGTGTCATCAGTGCCCCGTATCAGTGCCACCTGTCATCAGTGTCATCAGTGCCACGTATTAGTGCCATCTGTCATCAGTGCCACGTATTAGTGCCATCTGTCATCAGTGCCATGTATTAGTGCCATCTTTCATCAGTGCCACATGTCATCAGTGCCACATATCAGTGCCATTTGTCATCAGCGCCACATGTCGTCAGTGCCACATATTAGTGCCATGTGTCATCAGTGCCACATATTAGTGCCATCTGTCAGTGCCACGTATTAGTGCCATCTGTCAGTGCCACGTATTAGTGCCATCTGTCATCAGTGCCATGTATTAGTGCCATCTGTCATCAGTGCCACGTCAGTGCCACGTATCAGTGCCATCTGTCATCAGTGCCACATCAGTGCCACATCAGTGCCACGTATCAGTGCCATTTGTCATCAGTGCCACGTCAGTGTCACGTGTCATTGTCCTGGTGCTCCAGGGCCTTCAAAAGTGTAATAGGTAGTCAACAAATTAGATGTGTAATTTATGCTCCTAGAACACTTGATGGTGCTCCATGCATGTTGGGCCTCTCTATGTGGCCAGGCTGTGAAAAAGTCCCACACATGTGGTATTGTAATACTCAGGAGGAGTAGCAGAATGTATTTTGGGGTGTCATTTGTGGTATATACATGCCATGTGAGAGAAATAACCTATTACAATGACAATTTTGTGGGGGGGAAAAAAAAAAAAAAAAAATCTTCATTTTGCAAAGAATTGTGGGAAAAAATTACAACATCAAAAACCTCACCATGCATCTTACTAAATACCTTGGAATGTCTACTTTCAAAAAAGGGGTCATTTGGGGGGTATTTGTACTTTCCTGACTTGTTCGGGTCACAAGAAATGAGATAGGCCGTCAGTGCATCAGATGTGATCAATTTTTATGATTTGCACCATAACTTGTAGACTCTCTAACTTTCAGAAAGACCAAATAATATCCACTAATTTGGGTTATTTTTACCAAAGATATGTAGCAGTATAAATTGTGGCCAAAATTTATGAAGAAAAATTACTAATTTGAAAAATTTTATCACAGAAACTAAGAAAAATGCTTTTTTTTTCAAAATTTGCGGTCTTTTTTCATTTATAGCGCAAAAAATAAAAAACCCAGAGGTGATCAAATACCACCAAAAGAAAGCTCTATTTGTATGAAAAAAAGGACAAAAAATTCATTTGGGTACAGTATTGCATGACTGAGTAATTGTCATTCAAAGTGTGAGAGCGCTGAAAGCTGAAAATTGGTCTGGTCACGAAGGGGGTTTAAGTGCCCAGTTGTCAGGTGGTTAAAGGTTGGATTCTCCCTCCTGCCCCGATCATACTGCTCCTTGTAATCCGTTTGAGCCCTTTGCAACATATCTTGAATCCTCTGGAAATTTGCTTGTAAAGAGGCTATTCTGTCATGCACTGCAGGGACTGCTATCTCAGGAACATCGTTGGACAGAAAGGTGGGATGGAATCCACAATTTGCCCAGAAAGGCGTTTGGTTGGTAGCAGCGTGAACAGAATTGTTATACGCGAACTCTGCGTATGGGAGAAGACTTGCCCAATCATCTTGAGATCCCGAGCAGAAACACCGCAGATATTGCTCTAGAGTCTGGTTCGTCCTCTCCGTTTGGCCGTTACTCTGAGGGTGGTAAGCTGATGAGAGGCAGACTTTGATATTTAAGGCTTTGCAGAGCTCCCTCCAAAATTTGGACGTAAATTGTACACCCCTGTCTGATAACGATGTTCTTTGGTACTCCATGGAGCCTGATGATTTCCTTCAGAAAAATATTGGCAGTCTCTAGGGCCGAGGGGGTGCCCTTCATGGGCAAAAAATGGGCCATCTTGGAGAGACGGTCAACCACGACAAAAATAGTGGTAAAACCCCCCGAGGCTGGCAGGTCCACTATAAAATCCATGGAGACGTCAGACCATGGTCGTTCGGGGATAGGTAGAGGTCTTAGTAAACCCCAAGACTTGGCGTTTCGACCCTTGTTCCGCTGACACAGAGGGCAGGATGCCACATATTCTTTGCAATCCCGTCTCCACCCAGGCCACCAAAAGGAACGAGAGACCAGCTCGGACGTCTTCCTTACTCCAAAATGCCCTGCGAGTTTATGGTCATGGCACATCTTGAGGGTTAGTGACCGTGTCTCCCGAGGTACAAAAATTTTTCCACTGATCCAAAAGAAATTACCATTTCTTTTCAAGGATTGCACCTCTGGTTCCATGCAAGAGTTGGATGATGATTTAATGGATGACATCAAATCCACTTGTGTTACCCCAAGGAAGTTTTGGGAAGAGAGGATTGTACCAGGTTCTGAAGTTTGAGACTCTGCTGAGAACATCCGTGAGAGTGCGTCTGCCTTTCCATTCTTTGAGCCAGGTCTATAGGATATGTGGAAGTTGAAGCGAGAGAAAAAGAGAGCCCAGCGGGCTTGTCTAGGTTTTAGTCGTTTTGCTGTCCGTAAGTATTCAAGGTTTTTATGATCTGTAAAGATCATTACCGGATGTAATGCGCCTTCGAGCAGATACCTCCATTCTTCTAGAGCAAATTTTATGGCCAGCAGCTCCCTGTCACCCACGTCGTAGTTTAACTCTGGCGGGCTGAGTTTCCGAGAAGCGAATGCAACGGGGTGAAGGATGGCTTTGGGCCCTTGTCTTTGAGAGAGAATTGCTCCTGTGGCAATTTCCGAAGCATCCACCTCCAAAACATATGGCTGAGAAGGATCGGAGTGGCGAAGAATTGGAGCCGAACTAAACAGATCCTTTAATTTCAGAAAGGCCTCTTGTGCGGCCTCATTCCACCGGAAAGGGTTGTGCTGACGGGTTAGCTGGGTGATAGGTGCTACAATGGTCGAGAATCCGATAATGAACTTCCGATAAAAGTTAGCAAATCCTATGAATCGTTGGACCCCTTTTTTATCGGATGGAGCTGGCCAATCTTGGATGGCTTGTATGTTTTGGGGATCCATTGCGATCCCGCCGGCCGATATGATGAACCCCAGGAATTGTACCACTGACCTCTCGAATTCACACTTCTCCACTTTCAGATAAAGCTTGTGCTGTTTTAATATAGTGAGGACTTTTTTGACATGCCCCTTGTGTAGCTCAATCGTGGGAGAGAAAATGAGTATGTCATCTAGATAGACAACAAGGAAGTCATCCAGGTATTCTCGGAAGATGTCATTAACTAGGTGCTGGAAGGTGGCTGGAGCATTGCATAGCCCGAATGGCATCACCAGGTACTCGAAGTGTCCAAACCTGGACCTGAACGCTGTCTTCCATTCATCCCCGGCTCTGATTCTAACAAGGTTATAGGCACCCCGCAGGTCTAATTTGGAAAAGACCTTGGCAGATCGGAATCGTTGGAATAGCTCCGGGATGAGTGGTAGTGGGTACCTGTTCTTAATGGTAATATTATTAAGCTGCCGGTAGTCCACACAAGGTCTAAGGGACCCATCTTTTTTTCCGACAAAGAATATCCCTGCTCCAGCAGGTGAGGATGAAGGACGGATAAAACCCTTTTCCAGGTTCTCATCGATGTACTGTCTGAGCGCCTCCAGTTCAGTCTCGGAGAGAGGGAATATACGACCGAACGGGATCACTGATCCTGGCAACAGGTCGATCGGACAGTCATAAGGCCGATGAGGTGGTAAGCGATCAGCCATTTGTTTATTAAAGACCTCCTGGAACTCCAGATATTCAGAGGGAATCTGCTGAAGTTTGTCTGACGAGGTAGTAACCGTAGCACAAACCTTCGGGGTTAAAGGGAGGCAATGCTCAGAGCAGTATGAAAAGGAGAAGGACACCACCTTGGTGCTCCATTGGATCTGTGGATCATGAGCTTGTAACCAGGGCAGACCGAGGATGACTGGGAAGATGGGAGAATGGATGAGGTCGAGCCGTAGGAGTTCCTGATGCCCGGAGTCGGTGGTTACTAGGATAGGCTGGGTCTCTTGGGTGATTGGACCTGAACTAGGAAGAGACCCATCAGCTAGATGCACTTGTAAACCTTGGGCCTTTGTTTGCAAGGGAATACGGAGGCTGCGGGCCAAGGCTGCATCCATGAAGCAGCTACAAGCCCCCGAATCAATGATGGCGGGTAGCCGAGACTCCCCTTCCGGTAGCTGCAAGGAAACAGACAACATCACATAAGACTTTGGAGCATCATTATCCTGGTAATTCATCAATCTAGGCTGAAGGGACTTACTGGGCCTTATTGGACAACCGCGCAGGAAGTGTCCCGCTCCCCCGCAGTACAGACACAAATTGGACTGCCGTCTGCGTTGCCTCTCTTCCGAAGTTAGCGGGGCCCGGACCAGGCCTAGCTGCATGGGTTCAGCTTCAGGAGGTGTGGTGGAGGAAGGTGACGGCATGGATGGGGCTCTGAATGGCGTCCACGAAGGGCGTGGACCCTGAAACCGCTCCGAGCGGCGTTCTCGCAAGCGCCTGTCCAGTTTCGTGGCTGCCTGAATGAGCTCTTCCAAGGTCTCCGGGGTCTCCATCCTGGCTAGCTCATCCTTGAGGAGTTCAGACAAGCCTTGACGGTACTGGTAGCGAAGAGCCGGCTCGTTCCAGTTCGTGTCGGCCGCCCATTTACGGAACTCTACCGTGTAATCTTCAATGGGTCTCCTTCCTTGGGACAAGTGGTGTAGAGTGGCTTCAGCGGTAGCCTTCCGTTGCGGGTCATCATAAAGTTTGGACATACCCTCGAAGAAGGTATCTATGGAATTTAACACAGGACTTCCCTGTTCCATTAAGCCGTGGGCCCAAGCCTGAGGTTCCTCTGACAGCAGCGAGATAGCGAAACCCACCTTGACGATCTCTGATGCAAATGTCCGGGGCTGGAGGGCAAAGTAAAGAGAACATGCGTTCTTAAAAGCTCTGAATCTTTTACGGTCCCCTGAGAACCGTTCGGGCGTAGGGACCCTAGGCTCGGGAAGCGCCATGACAACGGTAGGGCTGGCGGTGGCCTGGGGAAGCGGACCTTCATTGCTGGGTGCCGGAACTGCAGCGGCGGGGGGAAGTACTCCAGTAATCTGTTGGAGGCGGTTGTCAATCTGAGTATACCCCTCCTGTAACTTCTGGACTGAGTTGGCCAAGGTGGAGACCTGTTGACACAGGATCTCCAGAGGAGAGCGCGCTCTGTCGGCCTCGGACATCTGGCTGGTTTGTACTGTCAAGGACTATACTCACCGAGGCCGAGATGCCGAGAGCGGCTCGCCCTTACGACCACGCGCACCCGACCCCTGGAGGTGATACAGGGAGTTGGGGGCACGCGGAGGCACGGGCTTCCGGTGGTGGCTGAATTCCTGAAGGAAGTCCATGTAGCCGTTGGGCACCGGAGAAGCTGCAAGACAAGTGGTTAACTAGAACTGGGGTATCAGGTCGGGCAAGTCCGTTATTCAGGCAGAGATCAGGACCGGGGTATCAGGCAAGAGCAAGTCCGTGTAACAGGCAGAGATCAGGGGTATCAGGCAGGCAGAGAGTAATCCGTTTAACAAGCAGAGGTCAGGGGTATCAGGCAGGCAGAGAGTAATCCGTTTGACAAGCAGAGGTCAGGGGTATCAGGCAGGCAGAGAGTAATCCGTTTGACAAGCAGAGGTCAGGGGTATCAGGCAGGCAGAGAGTAGTCCGTTTCACTAGCAGAGGTCAGGGGTATCAGGCAGGCAGAGAGGAATCCGTTTAACAGGCAGAGTTCAGCACAGGTAACACACTAGGAAGCAGGGAATATCAGGCACAGGGGACAGGGCACAGCTGACGACAAACCAGCAACCCGACTGGGTGCTGGAGCCGTCAGAAGTAGCCCACCAGCGAGCGCGTCACCGTGACGCGCCGCCGGGCACCCGCACGGCCACGGCGCGCACACGGGGACCGCCGTGCACCCGCGCGCGCCGCACCATTGGGCCGCGAACGGGTGTACGGCGCAGCGTGAGTCCTCCGCGCATGCGCCGTGGAGCCCGGCGGACGGAGGCGGCTTGTGCCTCCTGACAGGAAGAAAACATCACCAGAGGGAGATGACCGGAGGAAGAAGACATCAATGGAGGCAGAAGACCAGAGGAAGAAGACATCACTAGAGGGAGAAGACTGGAGGAAGAAGACCGGAGGAAGAACACATCATCGGATGGAGAAGACTGTAAGAAGAACACATCATCGGTTGGAGAAGACTGGAGGAAGAAACATCACTGGAGGAAGAAGACCAGAGGAAGAACACATCACCGGAGGCAGAAGACCGGAGGAAGAAATCCGGAGGAAGAAGACACATTGGAGCTGTGATGGGGGACATTCTTCACTTTCAATAAAGGACTTGTCAAAAAACATTGCTTATTTTTATATACACTACACTGTTTTTTTTTCAGGGGTTAATGGGTAGGGGTACAATGTACCCCATACTCATTCACATGTGGGAGGGGGCTTCCATATTCCAGTAAGTCCCCCACCAGAAGACCCCCAAAACTACCGCCCAGGGTTGTCGTTAAGAGGCCCTTGTCCCCATCAGTTTTGGCATGGGGTTCCCCCTCAAGATCCTCAGAGCACAAGTTGGATCAGTTAAGATGATGATTATTCCGACATCCATTCAAATCAATGTGCTGAAATCATGCCCAAGTCGGACCAAAGTAGTGCAGGAAGCATTTTTAAAGTCGGACCGACACAAGTCGAACCACTTAAGACGGCTCTCATAGGGAACTATTGATTTTGACATGTCATGCGACTTGTGCTCTAGAAGTCGGAGCGTATGTCGCACCAGTGTGAACCGCCCTCAGTCTGTCCGGCTATCTCCTACTCTGACTGCCTTTAGGTGATCTCTGAAAACCTCCAACTAATCTCTTATCACTTCCATCAGCTCATCCCCCAGAGTTATAACCGATAACCGTTCATAGCAATTGGTTGTGGCGCAGCCCCATTTTGTTGAATGGGTTACATACGGTGGAAGGGACTGCATGTCAACGGGTGGGCACGCGTGGGGTTGCATGAAGACTGGTGGCGCAAAGCCATCCCAGACTGCAAGAATAACTTGCCACGCATTGGTGGCAGTGCTGAATTGTAAGTCTGGTAACTTGCTGCACATTTAACTGGCATGTTGTACACTTGCAGAGCACTTGAAGCACAAGTTCTAGTTGACACTTTTCCAATTTGTAACAAATTTGCGTGGCAAGTTTCTAGCAAGAGCAAAGTTGCAATGGTGATTCTACAGCAAGAGCTCCGCAAGTCTACAGAATGAAAATTCAGCCACGGTGCCCCCTGTGGTGGGAAGACTATTACATGACATAACTGAACCAGAACTTGCAGCAGACTTCCAGAATGTTTGCAAAGAAAGTTGATCTGGAGTCATGCAATGCAAACTTTCTGCAATTGTGCAAGAAACTTGTGAAACCTGGCAAGTCTAGCAATCGCTTAGCAAATCATTTTCAAACTGGCAGCACAATTGCTTGCTATCTGGGATTATGGTGGCACCCAAAGAGGGGGCAGGGCCACCATACTAGGTGGCCTGAAGTTCCGCTATAACTTTGCTTGCAGAGTTTGACAGGCAGCATTGGCTGTCGCACTCGCCCATCGAGGTAAATAGGGTCGTGGGTTGCGGTGGAATTAAAAAAAAAAAAAAATACACATTGAGGAGATGTAGGATCACATCCTGAACCCCTGCCAGCTGCTGCTATGCCGCCTTCTGAAAAGCCATCCACTGCTGATTGCTTTTTAGAATGCGGTAAGCCCTGCTGCCAATATGAAAGAGTTATAAGTGCATTATGGTGCCACCTAAAATGAAGGGCAGCACACGTTAACACAATACATATGGGCCCTAAGCCTCGGTTCACATTGATGTGATTTGGCATGCGATTTGACATGTCCAATTGCCGACAATGTCCTTTGCCGACAATGGCACCGTTTGCATCGGTGCAACGTCGACTTTGCGATTCCCAAAAGTAGTTTCTGTACTACTTTTGGCGACTTCGGGGTGCAATTTCAATAGACATCTGTGCAGGAACCCGCACAGATGTCTATGAAATTGCCCCAGAAGTCGGACTAACATGTGGAAATGAAATTGAGCTGAACTCGCACTATTTCAATCCCGCTGTCAGTGTGAACCTAGGCTCAGGCTCCATTCACACTTGTATGACTCCAAATTCGCAACAACTTTGGAGTTGCAGCTTTGGATGGGTGCAACTTGGATACAACTTTGGTTTTGACCAGTGATAATGGACAACTGTTTGTACACAAGTTTCATTGTAAAAGGCTCTGTTCACACTTGTGCGGCTTGTCATGCAACGTTGGACATTAAAGTTGCATGACAAGTCGTTCCCCATGTTTTCCAATGATACGCATTCATATGTGCGCGACTTAAAGTTGCAGCGACTTCAAAGTAGTTCATGCATTACTTTGGTCTGACTTTCATGCAACTTGAGGGCCATAGATATCAATGCTAACCCTCAGAAGTTGCATGAAAGTTGTACCTGAATATTATACAATGCAACTGGTGTGCAACAGTTGTCCATTAACACTGGTCAAAGCCATATTGTAGCCAAGTTGCACCCAAAGTTGCGTCAAAGTTGCACCAAGGTTGCGCTCCAAAGTCAGTGCAACTTTGGAGCTGTACAGGTGTGCATGGAGCCTAACATTCAGGTATGACTTTAATGCAACTTCTGAGGGTTAACGAAGAAGTCTGTGGCCTTCAAGTTGCATGAAAGTCGGACCAAAGTAGTGCATGAACTACTCTGAAGTCGCTGCAACTTTAAGTCACACATATATGAATGGTTATCATTGGAAAACATGGGGAACGACTTATCATGCAACTTTGATGTCCAAAGTTTCATGACAGGTCGCACAAGCGTGAATGGCGCCTAAGGCAGATTTGCACATCATGGCAGGAGAACGGGACCACACACTGGAAGACCACAGTCATTGCAGGGCCAGGTGAGAAGGCTGGGGAGGGGCAGAGGTGATCAGGAGGGGAATTAGAGGTTAATTGGTGTCAGGTGACATTCTGATCTCCTATATATATGGTGGGTGGAGAGGAAATCAATGTATCTCTCTGGTAGTATGTGGAGGGGCTGGTGTGGCGAGATGCATTGTCTGCTCCTGGCTGGGTAAGTGCACCTGTTGAGGTTTAGTAGTGTGGTTTATTGGTTGGTGTCAGATGGATGATTGTTATTGGTGAGCCTGCCAATGGTGATTTGTTGAAACCGCCAGTGGAAGGTGTGTGAAGGGGCTGCCTGTTTGTCTCTATGGAAGGGTTGTCCCTCCTGTTGATGACATTTTGAGATTTGGCAATGCTCAAACCAGTAAACGAGGGAGTGCTTTCCATGTTCTCTGGTTTCTTCCCACATGCTGCCAAAGATATCCTACTAGGTTAATTGGCTCCTGTCTAATTTGCTGCCCCCCCCCACTACTGTTCTCTTTATATTGGCTTTTAAAATTTAGAAATTGGATGAAAGGTTTAGCACCAGGAAACTTTGCCAGATAAAAAAAAAACAAAACTTTATAAACTATCAGACCAAAATTGGGAGGACCGAAGGACTTCTAAATCAGGGACAGTCCCTTGAAATTTGGAGCTATGGGATTGCAACTTGTAAAAGCATTTTGAGATTTCAGCTGCATCAAAATGGACAAGTATGAATAGTCTGCCATGACTAAGCTGTCTGCACTACTGGCTGACCTGATCCCAAACATTACTGTAATGGGATGTGTAGCACACTGTGGTTTAGGCAGGGATGCTCCTCTCAAATTTTACTTGCCAGGAGTAGTTATCCTGATTAATAGACATCTATTGATTTCTCCCTAAGTTTGGCCTTGTTGCACTTTTCTCTTCTACCACTTGGTTGGGTGCTTGGTGGTACTAGATATGAGAAGAGTAACACAAGGTCAGGTTATGGGTATCTCAGCCAATGGGCAGGGGTTTTCTTGGATCCCTTGGCCTGCTGGGAGAGCCTATATATTCAGATGGAGGCGGGTGATCTATGTCCTGTGCCACCTGGATGGCTGTTTGGGTAGACATGTGTTGTATTGCCTGGGCTGCTTGGCTGGGGATGGGGCCTGTCCTGGGCACATCTGGCTGCTAGGCTAGTCTGAGGGCCTATCCAGAAGTAAGAGCAGCGCAGGGTTGATATTGTGGCTTGCAGTCCAACCGGAAGTGATGGTTCTGCTGGCCAGAGAACCTGACGTGGTTGGAGGTAGAGGGGAAGCTGTTGGCAGTAAGGGACTATGCGCCCAATTACCAGGGACCAGTGAGTAGTTGAAGCAAGTACCGGAGCAACTTTTTCACCAACCACGGATGATAATCACAAACTTCAGTGGGTAATAAGCCAGGGACCCAGCGGAGGGGATGCTTGCTGAGCAGCCTTGTGTCAAGCCAGGGACTGAGCAGGCCAGTTAGGTGAGAGTTATCTAGAGTGCCAAGCTGGGGACCCAGCAGAGAAGTGGGGGTGCACTTGAAGATACCACCGTGAAGTTTGGCGTAGCTCAAGGGATTTGGTGGCAGTGGGTCTAAGGAGCTCAGTGGCAAAGAACTACAAGGAGCGATTGTAGTGAAAGAACTGTTACGCTTTGTTAGGAACTGTTAAAGACTGTTGCCATAGGAGACAGCATTCCTGCACGTGCAGATATGGTGTCTTACTGGATGCCTTTCCCTGCATGGCTGTCCTATTGAAGTCTGAGTCTGTCAATTGATCTTGCAACTACCTAAGGGTGTCCTGGCCCTAACCCTCTCTCCCCTAAAAGTTTAAGAGAAATAAACTTTCTTTTGCATTCAAGAAGTGTCTGGTGCCCAATAACTTTAACTACTCTGAACCCACCACATACGGAAGGATGTCGACTATCTCTCTGGCCCTGAAGGTTCTCATTAGATCAGAGGAGGCCTGGAACCTAGCTACAGATGCATTGTGAACATTTATTTTTAGCTGCTTGTACTTTCATGCTCCACTGAAGGATCCATATCTGTATTTCACATATCTGCTGTCTAATAGATGCTTCCCAGTAGCAGTACTTTTTTTTTTTTTTTTTTTTTTTTTTTTTTTTTTTTTTTTTTTTTTTTTCTCCCCTGTATGCTGGGGGGATTATCTCAGAGTATCTGTTCGTATGGCCACTACATTGTACCACTTTAGTCTGGTATGCTAAAGGGTCATCTTGGTATCTATTCTTCTGTGTATGGACTCTGCACAGTACCACTTATCATCTATGTTGGCTAACTTTTTTTTTCTTCCCCCAGAGTTGCAGTGCTCTGCTTGACTCTACCATATCTTGTGCACGCACAGCCTTTACCGGATAGTCTACCAGTCAGTAAGTGTACATCATTCTCAGATTACCAAATTGGTGTCACTGTTCACTGTGCATAGTGATGACATTATTGCCCAACCTTTGAGTACCTGTTGCATGAAATGTGGTCATGGCTAAATTATTGGTTAAAGGTTCTAGTGCTTTAATGCCTGCCCTTGTATACCTAATGTAACCTAAATCGGTAGGTGTCCGGGTAAGTATTAAAGTGAGCATGCTTTAAAGAGCATGGCCAACACCCCCCCCCCCCCCCCCCCCTCAAGCCAACAGTTCACATAACCTAGGAGTTGACATTGGCTGCATCCCTCACAGGTTTGTCGTGCAGGTGTATGTAATGTGGGGCCATGTGCCAGAGAGCTGGGTTTTTATATATTTTTTATTTTTATTTTTTTTTTCCAAAATCCCAGGGTGGGAGCAGTTCCTTGCTTCCATTTTAACAAGTGGAATTTCTAGCCTAAAAACAATTACTCCAGCAGTGTATGAGCAGCGGGGGGGGGGGGGCATTAGAGCCTCTACCAGCCCAAGAAGGCACATGTCTGTAGGATGGGGATGGCATTTGTGTACCCTTGGGGTTGTGGGCATGACAAAATCATATGGAAACTATCATCTGGCTCCACTTGGCAACGTCATCAATATGGAGGGCAATTTGAGTAAATCCTAGGGTGTCAGATAAATCCCGTACTGGATTAGTGGATCCCTAGGAGAATGGGTACTCCCAATCCTTGCCATCTAGCTCTGCCAGCCAGGAAGTTATTATTGTATTTAGATTGTGATGCACAGTAGACTGCAAGGCTTTGTAGATGGGTTTCTTAAGAGACTTGTCCCGAGGAGCAATTTCATATCAAAACTGTCATACAGTCAGGGTGGAATTTCCAAATTGCGTGGAATGGCATAGCTATTCGCCATAGGACTGCTTTTTTTTTTTTTTTTTTTAAAGTGTCAAATGTCTTAAGGGTGCTGTTCTTGCAAATGGCACGTTACCAGTGGTCCTGAGGGGTCTGGAGTAGAGAAGATGCAGAGATTTGGGCTCATAATTTTTGAAGAGTTGGTCTTGGTTATAGCCATGTGCACTCTGTTTATGACTTTACAGTAGATTATTTAAAACTATGTAAAGTGCGCTTACAATCTGTGTACACAGATTGTAAGTGCACTTTTTTTACATAGTTTTGGATTTTGTACACGGATATTGGTGTTTTTATTAGTGCAGCTATCAGTCTGTTCTCCATTTTGGGCTCCGTAGCGTGTTTTTTCCAACTAGTTTTGACAGTAGATTATTTGCAAGATGAGCCTCGCAGTTTCTTGCAGAAAACGGCTTGTACTAAAGAGGATGTGACTTGTAGCTCACTGCAGACTGAGCAAAGCAGTGAGCCAATTGCATGATCAGAAAATCCTCCTGGAGCTTTTTACAAACTAAATGAGTAAATTTCCTTAAAGTGATTGTAAACAATTCACCTTGTAAAACAACCCTTTTTCTTTAAAATAAAAATGGCAGACAATTTTATTTTTTTTTTTCTTTATAATATGATCATTCCCTCAGCTGCAGCACACCGAGCTTCCCAGTAAATGGCTGTGCAGCATGGGTGTGTCAGGACAAGTTTGATCATTGTAGAGTACAGAGTTCCTAGCACAGCTATTTTATATACATCTATATAGATGAGACCAAAATGAGGGACAGTTGGGAGCTATGGGATTCCTGTAATTCATAGGAAACTGTAATATGCAAGGGCTGCTGCGCTGCCCAGTTCTGGGCCTAATTTCCTTCTAGACCTGTAATCCCTGGTTTGATGGTCTTTTCTTCTAGCTGTGTTGAAGACAGAATGTCGTGACAGGTATTTCTATCTCTGGGGAGATAAGACTTTCTTTGGATTGCTTCAATGGCAGCTGGAAGCCATAAGTAAGTAGACTTTCACTCTAAAAAATCTTAATAGAAGTGTCATGTCTATTTATTTAATATCTGCTGCTTTATCAGACTATACAGGATCTATTGATATAATGAAGGGCCCGCGGGCAGCCCAATGTGGCTACACCCTCACCACTGACTTGTTTGGCAACATGGAAATTCGAATCTCCTTTCTAGGCTGCTGGGTGACTAATACAGTAAGTGTTACGCTTTAGGATTAGCCATGCAATTTCCCAGCCCCCCCCCAATTGTTTTTTTTTTTTAATTTTTTTTTCTTAATATTGCAGAAAGATGCGCAATTTAACATCTCTGTACAGATCAGAGTGTACCGTGGTATGCAGTCTGTGGCATATTTTAGGGATATAACATGCAGCCCTGATCAGCCATGGGATGTGAGGGAGATTATCTGTGAAGAAAACTACATGGAGGTAAGCTTTAAGTGCAGGGCTGAGGTGGAACTAATATCTTGTGGTCAATGCACAACCCTGAGGTAGCGCCAAAGTTCATAGGAAGTGGTTGAAGAGTTAATCTTCAATTGGCCATACACTAAACATTTCAGCTGGTTCTAGGGATTCGAAGTCTCCATATGTAGATGTAAAGAGTAAGGCCAGCCATAGACTCTCTCTGAATCTTGGCTGGTTGAGCAGGAACCAGCTGTGATTTGAACATGTATGGGCAAGCTGAATGTACAAGTTGAGGGCTCAACTTGGGTACAACCAGCTTGCTGGATTAATTTCCAATTATTACTATAGCTGCTAGCAATACTCAGTCTTTTTCCCCTGCCGGGAGCAGACAATGTCTCAGCAGGAGGATTCCCCTGTTGGCACTTTTTTGTTCAACCCAACAGGCTGAACAAAACTAAAGCTTGGGAGGAACTTGTAGTAATGACTATCTGATGTTAGTACAGTGTTCTCCCCCACTGAGTTATTGTGTTCTAGGGGACTACACCCTGGTCAGTACTCACCGCCAAGGTTGATCGGATGCTGGTTTTCCAGCATGTTTGACCAAAGCCAGCCAGGCCGATGTACACATGGGCCAAATGTCAGCTGGTTTCTGTTTGAACTGGCTGATATTAAGCCTGTGTACCAAGCTTGACACATAACCCTTAGGAGGATTTGATGGTGGTGCCATGGTTCTCTGCACTGCCAGGGTGAACTCATGCAGCACCTTGTAGTAATACTGCAGAGTTCCATTTCTGTGGATAATCATTGGCAAGATGACTTTTAATAACCTCTTGCAGGTACGTTGTGTCAGCATGGTAGCCTATAGCTCTACAGCAGTGTCATGCATATAGGGTTGCACTGCAGAAGCCACCATTGCCCCTTGCTGTTGCCTGGAAATCCTTCAGAGCGCTAGATGGTATCACTCTTACAGAAGCATAGTTGGCCCTCACATGGCTTGGTGTGGTTGCCAACATTCCTGCCTCGTATTTGGCTTTTTCTGATACAGGTAGGAGGATCCTCTGTACAAACCGTTTAGTTGATGCAATGACTAACTTGGAATGCTGCATGCTTTCAGGTCAATCATTTTGAGATTAGTCCTAAAGAGGGGGAAAAAATGTACTTTAGAAAGTCTTTAACGGGTGTACTTTAACTTCTTGTGATCTAAGCTGCCATTTTTTTTTTTTTTAAGTCTCCTCGTAGGAGAGGAGGTTCTAAATTGCTACTCTTAGGCCCGGCCGAGCCAACTTGTGTGCAAGTGTTCTAACTAGTTACAGCATGCCATTGGACTACACAGATGACCAGTATTTTAGGGCCCCCATTCCTCAGTAACTGAGTTGTGGCTTGCCTTGGTCTAATATGGGTTTACTGAAGTGTACATTCTATTTTGTAGCTCTTGCTTAACAAAAAGCTTGCTGTTCTTTACAAGCCCCATCTTCCCTACAGGTGTCTGTGCTGAGACTTGCGGAAGATGACAAGATTAAATTTCAACTGACGGCACCTGCGGTAAGCTTTGCTTCGTAGCAAATTTTTAATGGAATTTAAAGTTGATGGTGAACCTAAAATCACCTCTTGGGTATTTTCAGGACTAGCCCATTCTACAAGGCTATAGCTTCAAGCAAGAGGTTCTCATACCTGTACATCGGGTGTGACTTGACTAATACAAGACTAGTGTTGGCTATGGTTCTTCCAGTGTCCTAGCTCTTGCCAAGAACAGCATGCTTTAGGCCTTGGCTCCCAAGGTCTACTTTCTTGGATCCTAGTCTCAAAGCTCTTCTAGAATAAGACTCCAGCTACTTGCCTCACCCAATGGCATAAACTGCTGTAATTGCATTAACAGCTGTCAAATGTATCCCATGTCTTGCAATAAAGGGGGGGGGGGGGGGGGTGGACCCCAGAGGGCTGCAATATTTAGACATTGCCAAAAATGGGGTAAACTGATTACTGTGGGATACACATTAAGCCAGGTACTGCATCCCTGTTTCTGACTTGTAAGTCCCAGTGAGCTATAGCCCTTCTGATTGACAGGTTTCAACAGTTATATTAAAAAAAAATTAAAAAAAAACACGTACTTATGCAAAAGCAAATGTTAAGCTGCAAATGCATAAGAGTATTCCCTTCCAGTGAACACTAATATAAAATGTGCTACATCAAAAGAAATATAAATCAGTGGAATGTAACAAAATTAATGTTAAACATTTTTAATGAACGCTAGATCAGCCTTGCAACCAGGGATTCTTCAGGGGGTGCCTTGGCAAAATGCCTACAATTCCTCACTGTATACAAGCCAGCAAGTGGATCAAGACTGAATTTTAGTTGCATAAAGTCACATTAGCTGAATGGGGGGGAACAGAGGGAGATGGGAAACCTTTGCGCACTAGTTGGTATCAATGTGCAAAGATGTATTTGCTTTGGAAGAATAAATTGGCTCTCACATTAGGTGTTGAACATGTGTGAATGTTGCTACATAAAATTTTCAAAACTAAGTTTACTTTTTTCTTTTCTCCTCGATTGTGCACAATTTTAAAGGGTTCCTTGATGAAGTTATAGAAACGCTGCTCTAGATTTCAAAGTTCTTTATGACGGAAAGTACTCCTTGGTATTAACACTTAACACCGTTGCCCAGTGTGGGATAAGGTGCTTGCTCTATCATATTTCTGTGACCCTCTTTAAGGGAAGTCCTCAAACCCATATGGAATTACTCCAGAACCACCACTCCACTTCCCCAGCACACTTATCACCTGGGATTTCACCACTAGGCAAACCACAGGTATTCCTCTTTAGCCACTCAGCTTTGGGAGTTGGCTCCCCAGGTTCTTGAACCACTCCACATCCAACACTTCAGTCCTGCCCCTTTCTTCTGAGGACTGATGTATTGGTTGTGAGATCTATCTAGAATTGTTATAGATTTTAATGTTATGTTCCACTGATCTTTATAAAGTTAGTGTTTTACTACACCGAGATGATATTCTGTTATCTTGTGTAATTTTCAGCTTTCAACTGAGCCAGAATAAATAGGCACTAAGATGGTTGCCTAAATCGGAGATGCAGACCATTTCTGGTTTCAGGTTGGCATGATGGCCTCAACAGCCAAAAAGCTGGTTAAATTTAAAATGGGATACCTACACTTTACTCATGACAGCCAGGCTTAAAGTAGTTTTGGGTGTTTTTGCGTGGCTTTTTATACTTGCTGCTGTAAATGTAAGTGCAGATGGGGCCACACATGAGCTTTTTACTGCCTTGCGTTTGGTTTAAGTTCTAGTGAATACTCTTTACAAAAAGTGCTATTATACCACAAAGGAAGAATGGGGGACCAAGGAATTTGGCTCTAAAAGTCCCTCCAAATGAGGTACACTTGGATCAATGCCAGATGTAGTACTAAGATTCTTGCATTTGTATGGTAAATGAACTATACAAATCATGTCAGTATAATGAAACTGAATAATGGCTATTATGTGCTACCCTGTGTAACATTCAGATTGTGGGTAGAGTGGTTCTAAAATGAGCAGATTTACTAGCTTTATCCTAGTCTCAACTAGATATTTTCATGGAATTTGACTATTGTCAAAGATCTTCTATAGACACTGAGATGATCTGATGGTGAATTCACCTCCATCTGAAATACTTACTTTCTGACTCTTGGCCTTCTGCAGACTACTATATCTCAGAAATATAGAGTGGAATTCCTCAAAAACCTTACTGCCATACTGGCTGAAGATGCCATCAAGAGAGGCTACGGTGTCCACGTCACATTGACCAGGGTGGTATTCCGAGCACCTTACAATACTCCAGAGTCACAAGTCCTACAGGTAAGTAGGAGTTGCAAGGTAAATGTATATCTGGCTGGGTTAATGCTGATTATTGTATATTAGTATTTTCAGTTCATATAACTAAAGGCAAAACTTTTAGTTTATGTATAGTGGAGAGGGATTAGAACTCGTGTCCTTGTATTGCTGTGACAGACCCCACCAGGACAGGAGCTTTTGGAGAGTTTCCCTACTGGAGTGGATGGGAAGATGTTGTCTTGTATATGTTAATGGTCAGGGGGGTTTTGGTGGCCCCCCTGCAGACTGGGTTGGAGAGGCTCCTTCACTTGGGGAAAAATGTTATCAATATCCCCTCAAGAGATCTATAAATATCACTATCGGACTGCTAAAATATTGTATGAGTTTCTCAGACTGTTGTAGGCTGCTGGCCAGTCTGAGATGGGATCACTGTTTCCCTCCCACGGTATGCCTCCTAAGTGTGCATTCCCATAAGTTGAGTTGCCTATTTCTGTCTGTTGGCTAACTCTTGGAGGTTCTTTATGGTATCTGGCTTGTCTAACTTTTTTTATTTTTTTTATTTTGGGTAAATATTTGGTTTTGTGGTGACCTACTCTTAAAGTGTGTAAACCTGTTTCTGTTCAATAGCGTAATTCCTTTGGTTCTACCTCAACATGAAGTATGCTTGGGTTAAAAGGGCTGGTATTGACTCTCGGTCTACCAAAAGGGTTTGGAGAGCAGTAGTGTTTGGCGAAATCGCCTAAGCATTCCGCCACAATTGCTGTCTGCCCCTGTTAAGGAGACTCGCCCTCTGGGTTTTTACTCACTTTCAATAATTGGTAAATTGAACACAAACTGAGTTTCCCCAAAAGGGGGGGGGGGGGTGGTAGAAAATCTTCCAATGGAGACACTAGTTCTGGTGAGCACCCACAAGGAATTCCCTCCAACTTGCAGGGATTTTCATACCACAATCTTTGGCTATGGGACAGGAAGTGAAGGGAAAGATTTAAGACAGATGGCATGAAGAAAAAAAAATCTTACAAGGGTTATAACCCTTCCTTACTCTATCCAAAAAGTAAAATTTTGCCTAGTTTTTACTTTAAGTATTGCACATGACCAGTCTTGCAGCTCTGTAAAAAAAAAAAAAAAAAGCAGATGCTGTAAACCTCCTGCATACCCAACCTATGGCAGCATGTGATATTGGAATCTAAACTTCTGAAGGTCTTCTGATGTGACTGCTATAACCTAAATCCAGCGCAGTGTAGATTTGTTAGTTCAGTGTGTAAGGGCCGCATCAACTGACAAACGTATACAAGTATTTGACTTTCCACATCCAAGCTTAAAAATGACCTAGCTGAAGAATCGCTTGCTGTATGTGTAGTTGGTCAAACTAGTATCTTGAAGGATGGGTTGTTGTGTCTAATAGTATGGGAAGACTTTTTTTTTTATTTTTTTTTTTATTTTTTTTTTTCAGTTTGGAGACTACCATCTTGATGCAGTATTAAGCAAGATGCTGCAAAAGCAGACTCTACGCAGTCTCATCATAGACACAACAATGGCATGTCCCAGTGGTAAGTGATCCAACCTCTGTAAATGGTTATAGGAGCTAGTCATTGGAGGAACAGAAATGGACAGTTTCCTGACTGTCACCCCCCCTTAAACTGTTCACCACCTAGATATGCTTATGGACTAATGCACACTAGACTATTACCCAGGTCTTTTAATACCTTTCTGTTGCCAGAAGAAAAGCAGCCTTGATGTGCCTAAAGCCATGTCTTGCAAATTCATCTGGACCCCCCCCCCCCCATTAGCCTGAGTTCTTTATTGAAATGTTAAAAGTGCCTACCATGTGACTTTTAGTTTGGGGGGGTCTTCTGCCTCTAAACCTCCATGTTTTGACTCCCAGTGTATATGAAGCCTTAACCCAATCTTTTTTTCTTTGCTCCTGTAACTTTCCTTGGTTAAAAGGCATTTGCTGCCACTTAAACTTATTGCATGTATTACTTGTACTAGTTAAAGTGGTTGTTGTAAACCCAGTGAGGTGACTGGCCTCGGGCAATTCAGATGAAACCAATCCTACATTTGTACCGTTTATTAACAGTCTTCTCTTCGGCTGTTCAGAACTTCTGAATTTACAAAGCTTGTCTGAGTTCAGAAAGGGGCAGAAAGCTAAAATTACACCCCTGCAGAGCTCAGTGAGGAGAGCTGATGGGAGGATGAAACATGCCCACCACACAGGAACCGAGCTGATGCTGTCAATCCCTATTTTTCTTAGTGTCAGGAAAACTTATCAAAAGTGATCCATGCTGATAGAGGAAGGAGGCAGCCAGAAATGGCACTTGGCACTCGTAATGGAGACAAACACGCTATAGAGGGATATGCCTTGTTTATATTAAGTGGTCAGTGTTTTGGTTCATGAGACCTTGACATGCAATACTCGCTTTTGCCATATATTCTGTTTTAATGTGAATTTGAGAGAATAGTTGTTACCAGTTTTAATGGTACGGGAGCTCCAGAGCCACAATCCAGATCTTTGCTTCACTGCCCACCACCAACTATGAACATTTATCCAGGCATTGACATGTTAATATTTCAGCTGAAGCCTCACCTTGAAAGGTTTGTTTTGGGTCGGGATCAGAAAATCCTTGCAGCCTGTAATCCTGAAGTCAGATACTTTGCCCTCATAAAATTTCAATGTCTAGGTACAGTTTTGTTCTTGGCACACTTAAGTGGGACCATCAGTTAAAAATAAAGCTGAATCTGTCTAGCACATTTAGGGTTTTTAGCACTGTAGGTCCTTGTCTTCTACCTTCTGTAGAGTAGAAAATTTGGCCTGTTGACTATCCACAAATGCTCCCTTTAAACTAGTTTTGGAAGCACAGAATGGAGTCACTAGATGACACTAGGTGGTCTTGACTGCATAGTTTAGGGCAAGAGTTGAGCTAAGCTAAAAGGGTCAGTCCTTTAGGGTCTCAGGGGAAGTGTTATGGGTGATCACTGTTTATACCCTTGGGAGAGGGTTACAAATTTCTAGTGCTTTTCTCCAGGAAAGGTTTCATGCAAAACTGTATTGCTGTCTTAAAGGGCATGTGCTCATCTGAAACCTCTTCTGCTTATCACAGACCCTCCAGTGATCCAAGACCTGGCTCTCTCTTGGCTGTCCCCAGCTCTGCTAGGACCTCTGATCGCAGAGAATGTCAAAACCTGCTTGTTTGCCATGGGCATCAATGGAAATCTGCTGGGCAAGAACGATCTTAATGCAGACTATTACATATTTAATGACAAGATTGCCTGTAATGTCTCAAGTATTGTGAATGTGACTGTGCCAATTGGAGCTCCTGGCGGGTTTTCTGAGGTGAGTGGCAGTTGGCCTTTGTAGTAAACTGGTGACAAATTGCAACTTTTACATGGGGGTGGAGGGTCAAAGTCAGCAGCTGAGCAACTTTTGCTTTGTGTGCACAGGTTCACCTCCTGTAGATCATAACTAGTATATTCTAGGTAACCTGTACTGACCTTAATTGTCAATCTGGGTGAGTAACAATGCAAGAAAATGACAATTTGCACACTCTTACCAGGTCATACAGTGGCCTTCATGTCTTGTAGATTTCCTGTGAACATTTTTTGACCCCTCTATGCTGGGGAAAGTCTATAGCAGGGATATGCAATTAGTGGACCTCCAGCTGTTGCCAAAGTCCCATCATGCCTCTGCCTCTGGGTTTCATGTTTCTGGCTGTCAGTCTTGCTATGCCTCATGGGATTTATAGTTCTGCAACAGCTGGAGTTCCACTAATTGTATATCTCTGGTCTATAGGACTACTGATTGATTAAATGGATAATAGGTGCTGCAGTATTGCCAGTACAGGAGGTATTGGGAGGTTGGGTCATCCAGTGACTACCTACTAGAGTATTGTGGGGGTGTTTCTGACATGGCAGTATTGTACAAAGCCTGTCAATTTATAACCAAAAACAGTTTGGATAGTTGGTTGCCTGGAAGAACATGGCAGGCATTGCTCTCCATTTAACCATGACAATTTTTGTTTCTTCAGAGTGATGTTGTGAACAACACCTACGTTACAACATACCGTATTAACCTTCTGCTGCAAAGACACTGGCTGGGAGAGAATGAAGATGACCAAACAACACATACACAGTACAAGCCAGTTGTGACCCCAGCCATAAAACAACATCCTATCTTCACAGACTGTGAGTCTTTTGTGTTCTGGGCAAATGTCAAACTGGTGGGGCAATGCAGTAGCCGTAATTTTCAGATCACTGTAAAAATTTGCAAAGGCTTTAAGTTTAGTTCTCTTGGTTGCCAGACCATGTAAGCTTTAGGTTCCTGCTTAAAAGCTGTCTTAGTTTCTCATTGCCAAACGACTGATAATGCTGTTTTTTTCTAATAAGGGAATTTTGTAGTTCTTCAAGTTTGGCTAAATCCCCAGGTCCTCTATGGGTTTTAGCCCCCCCATAGGCATTCTGGTTAGGCCTGAAGCTGCATTGGTACAGAATAAATTTTAACATGATCTTGAAGGCTTCCTTCAACACTACTCACTTCAAAGGTCTCAAAAGGCTCACATCCATAATACAGAGCTGGATTCTAATGTCAGTACATTCCCTGGTGTTACCCACAGAATCCAAGTGATACTAAGGATTTGGCTCTGTAGAGGACTAATCCAACCATGTGTCCATACCTGCCTTTAAATTATGTAAATTTATAAAGGAGTATAGCCACATTGACTGTTTCCCTAGGCCTAATGTACATACCAAGGGGGTCCTTCCTGTCAACTCCTATATTATGCTTGCAAAGCTATATTAAGTGCTCTAGTAGGGGCCAAGGCACAGACTAAACCCAGGATATTTGGAGTTCATGGAACGGAAATGGTGATGAGTGTACAAGGACTACTGTGGGACAGCTCCAAATGATAAAAGTAGCTGGGTCTGTGGGACATAGCCAAAGATGCAACTTTATGCCCCGCCCCCCCCCAATCCCTAGCTTGTCTCCTTAACCTTTTTATTAGAATAAGTTCACAAGCATCACACCAATGCCAAGGATGTCCAGTCTCCATAAACTGGATCACTCTGGGGTATAGAAGCCACCTGCCCTCTAACCAGGTTTACAATTTTAAAATGGCAATACCAATAAGACCTTTTGGGTCCAGTGCTGTTTTCCACTTTAGAAGTCTTGCATGGTAATATTGATTATCTCTATGCAGACACCATCAAAAAGGATCGTTACTTTAATGTGTCACTGGGCAATTTTTATTCTGATGTCAACCTGGAGTCTTTTGTCGTCCTCCGTACACCACTGCGACTGGATACCCTGGGCTCCAAAGGCATGCAGACCTCCTACACAAAAAACTCCAACAATACGCAGGTCTTCTTTCTGATTGTGCCCTTCTCTTCCTACCTAGTAGAGCAGATGGTAAGATGTAGCTGTAGTCTCTTCTTCAGATTGGAAAATGTATAACTGCAATGTTGTCCTTGCATGCCCTGCATGTTCGTCAGGTTTATCGTATCATGCTTTCTAGCTAACTTTACCTCAAGCTTTAACTTTTTTTTTTTTTTATTAATTGGCTAAGAGCATGGAAACTTTAATATCTAAAAGACAATAGAAAATGTGCTTCCTCCAATAAGGTTATGCACTAGGCTAACTGGACATGGTGTCCAACTAGGGTGGACTTCAAACAGTGGTGCTCGGTGAGGGGAGCCTGTACAGATGTTTGGGAGGGCCACACCCAACTAAGCTCTAAAATTACAATTGGAGCTGGAAAGACTAAAGCTAGCCATGTACTAGTAGATTTGCATTTATAATCAGTTGGGTTTAACTAAAACTTGTTGACCAGTGATGCATTTTTGAAGGGGCAAGATGTCAATTTCTCAAGTTGGTAATGTTAGACAAATGTTTTGTGACACGTGCTGTACTATTTTCAGTATCTTGGTGGCTTCAAAAGACGCTACAGGCTTTACGTGACCTATGTCATGAGCCTTGTCCCCAAAGAAAAGTCCTTTACCTATTCAGATGTAGTGGAGTGCATTCTAGAAGATGTTGGTAAGTTATGACCCTGCATCTCATTTGTGTCTTGGTAATGTGGTGCATCCCATAACCTCTACTCTCTCTTGTAGTGCCTCCTGCATATAATGGCTCCTGTGGGAGTGACAGACTGGTGCTTGACATGAAGCGCGGGAACCTTGATATGTATTGGCTTCCTTACATCCGAAACCTTCCACTGACCAACCAACTGATTACCTCTCAGAATTACGTAGTACAGAATACAGATGCTGCCTTCCACCTGGAAGTTCCCTATCCTTCTGTTGGCCTAGTCTATGAGGTAATGCTGTATGTCTTGGGTTTCTAGGCTTTCTCCACCAAGGTAAAGACAATGGTTTTTGTCTGTCTGAAGTTTCATATTTAGGAAGTTTGCAAAACCTGTCTCTATGAACCCAGCAGTATTTCAAGTGTTCAGGTTAATGCTGTCCTGGTAGGACAGCATGGGTCATCCAGGTTTAGCACAACAGCTGCTGAGACCTGGCACAGTATTTTAATGACTTGCTAGAAGGCAGTAACTTTTCCAACGTCCTAACAGGTGACAGTTCAAATATCTAGTAACTGTTTATCAGACAGCAACAGTAGGTTTTAGCATTAGGATCATGTCACCAATTAACAGGAGTGTTCTCAGACAAGTTATAAATTGAGGGCCAACTTGGCAATCAAGATCTACTGGTTTGACTGGCAAAATTTTGATTGACAACTTTTGCATTGGAGAGTAACTCCTATTGGATAGAGCTGTGAGGTTTAATAGATGAGTAGCAGGTGCTGCGGTTGAGCAAATGTGTCTCATCAGATACCTATATCACTGTCTTGCAGGTATGGTGACGGGGCATATAATGGGCCCAATCCACAACACAATTTGCAACAAACTTCCCTAGCCAGGTCATGCTGTTGCCAATGGGGTTTAATGTGTCGAGCTACTGACCTTGCACACCTTTGTGCTTTAAGGCTGTGACTGGGTTGAAATGGAGCGTTAAAGTAACCTATTTGATATGTGACAGTATTCTAACAACTTTAACTGTTTGGACCTGTGCACCACAGAGCATGTTTCCCAACATATGGTCAAGCAGTTTAAGTTCAGCTCCTGTGGCTGTCGACATGTAATTGTTAGGGAACGGCCTAATACAGCAATATGCTATATAGCAGACAAAATAAGAAGCTATTCTGAAAATGGTATGGGGCCGCTTTTATCAAGACCCTCACATGGTAGCAAGTTCCATGGTCCTCACCCTTCTAGTCTTGGGTCTGTTGGGTTTCTAGACTTTAGTGGCTGGAATTCTGCATGCTGTTAGTAACTCAAGCTGTGATGTCACACTTTCCCAAGGTGGCTACTCTGAGCGCTTTTCATGTGCGTCTGGACTTTACACTGCGAGACAACCAAACCTTGAAGGTAGAAAGTTCCTACTCTGTTAGTTGCAGCTTTTCTCTTCCACAATCGGGTAAGTTGGGGAGAGGGTTTGATTGCTTATTACAGGTTTGACCAGTGACTTGCTATATTAAACACTTTGCCCACAGTCTGCCTCTCCAATGGTTCCATGATTGCTTTTGTCAATGGCTCTATGACCAAGCCTAAGATTGATGCCAGACGAACTCACCTGAAAGATCCAACTTGTAAGCCACTAGAGGCCACTGAGACATTGGCACTGTTCAGCTTCTCTGCCTACACATGTGGCACCATCCAAAAGGTATGAATACTTGAACTAGTGAGGGCTCTAAGCTAGAGCACAAAGCACATTGGGCTACTTCAGCTATAAAATGGTGGTCAGATTATAGCTGATGGGGTTTAAACTGCTATACTAACTTTGGCAGTACAGTGTCATCTCTTGTTCTATAAAGCATCCCAGAAAACACAAGTTCTAACAAGTGCATTGATGCATGGCATGTAACTGAAGGCCCGTTAGACTTGTTAAATGTTTGACATGTTAATGCTGGATAGGAAATGTGCAGGTACAACACTTTGTGCTAACTTTAGTTGGGCTCTCTTCCCTGCTATCCAGTCTCCTGGGTTATTCTGTGTGGTCAACAGTAAGCTTAGCAACTGGCAACTTCCATAAGAAGCCACCATGACACACAGCTTGTTTAGGAGGGAGCAACTCTAATTTTGACACTTCACCTTTGGGTACATCCTGAGTAGCTTTTAACTTCAATTCAGTGAAGGAATTAAGTTCTACAAGATCCAATAGAATAGACTTGCCACATTTTTATTTGGTGAAACCTAGAGAAAATTATTTAAGTGGTGGCAGGCATAACATTTGTATGGGTTTTTTTATTGAATTGTGGATAGTAAGTGCTGGAGTAGTAAAAGTTAAATGTATAAGGGGTCATTATCGCTGACGCGCATCACAGCTTTTACTCTTGGTAATTGGTCAGAAATCCTTACAGAATTATTCCCTTCAGTTTGACAGCAACTACCTTATCTATGAGAATGAAGTGGTGTATGACCAGGTGGTGCTATTTCCTAATCAGCCAATCATCTCCCGGGACTCCAACTACAGGTAAACTTCTATGGCCAGATGGACCCCCCCCAATATCTCAATACACATACAGCACTAAATGCCTCTCCTTTTGTTAAGGATGACTATACGCTGCCGTTACCCTATCAGGGACACTCTGTGGTTGAGTGCCCAGAAGGAGGCTGCTCCTGTCATGATGGGCCTGGGCTTTCCAAGTAAGACAAGAGGTAACATTTACATCCAATTACCAGCACATGTCTTGGAGACAGTGGTATAGGCAGGTCTTTAAAATGCTTAGGACATTCTAAAAAGCACTTGGTTGTGTGTTTGTTTTTGAAGATATTTGATGCTGCTTGCTATGGGCTAATCAAAACTTAATTGTTCGCATTTATCATTTGAGTAGCTTGCAACATTGCTAGGCGGAGGTGATGTTTCATAGATTTTACAAAACTACTAGGCTGAAGATTGAGTGAGCCATCAGTCACTAAAGGCAACTGCAAGAGGACCAACTTGTTGCATTAAGATGTACTGACCGCATCATTGTAGATTTGGGTGGGTATAAACCTGCCAGCTATGGTAACATTGGCTCATAACTTTCATCAGATCTTGTCACAAAAAATGAAACTATGTGGAAATGGCCAAAATCATCACTACTTGGTTTGACAAGATCTAGATTGCTCTTTGACTGCCCCAAACCCCTCCACCTGTTCCACTCTATGAAGTAAAATCCAGGAGTATGGTACCTTGGGAAGCATTTCAGGGAAGTGTATGGTTGGAAAGTAGTATAGCAGTGTGGGACATGGTAAATGTTGAAGACTTAAGGTGGTGGTAATGCCGCTTTCCTTTTTTTTTTTTTTTTTTTTTTTTTTTTTTTTAGTGCTGCGCAGGAGAGCCAGAACACACATGGCAGAGCTAAGAATTGCAAAGGGTAAGCTTAACCTTTGGGGGTGGGGGGTCTGTATAACCTACTGTTTGGCACTTGAAGGATCCCGCACTGCCCTTGGCCTGCTCTGTGTAGCCTTGCTTGAATAAAGGGCAACCTTAAAGCTATGCTGAGTCTTGATACAATGGGCAATAAGCTACAAATAAAAGCTGGTTCAAAACTGCTATAAATTCCTCCAGAAACCAATCAGTTTGGTACAATGAAACGTTAATGCCATGGGCTAGCAGTGGTTACACCTCCACTGTGTGCCTGCTTCTCTAGAACTGTTGAAAATGGACTCAAACTACAATGGACAAATACATTTTTACAAAATCTGAGGTAACCCAGTCTAAATTGTAAGCAAAATTACCCATTGAAGCCTGGAACAATGCACACAACCTTTTTTATTAAATTTTAACCTCACATCAGAGTTCCTTCCACCCCCTGCTGCCATAACAATGGGGCCATCATAGTACCACCGTAACAGTATCCCATCAGTCGTTTTTCCCCCCAGCACACAGCCACACCACCCAATCAAGCCATGATCCAGTGCAAGGTGGGTCTCATGGTCAGTCTCGACACTCTGGGGGGGGGAACCAAAATGGTACCCTGGTTAAAGTGTGTAAATTTTTTTTTTTTGCCTCTAATTTTCTGACTTTCACCTCTCTACTAGATGATACCTATACGTCATTTTACCATCTTGGAGACTTCCCAGTGTCTGTTCAACAGGCAGACAGTCTATACCTCCAGGCTGATGTGCCAAGTACAATTCTGGTGTCGCTGCTACAGGACTGCTGGGCTACAACCTTCCCAAACCATGATGGCCATTCTAGGTGGAATCTGGTTGTAGATTGGTATGTAGAGCTTCAACATTTTCAAAGTATCTGTACATGGTAACTTGGTGTTGTGAGTAAATATCCCATTTATGAAATATTGCAAGGGTTCTAAAGATATTGATGCAGTATTTATATTTTGCCAGACTAATGGCTATAGAAAGATCTGTCGCAAGTCCATCGCCTTTTTTTTTTTAGAACAAAGTATATTGCTAAAACTTAGAGGTCTACAGCCCAAGTTCAAGTGTAGCCCTGGAATTAGGGGGTGGCAGCAAGTTTGGTTATATCTTATTTGTAAAGTAGACTACAAAATTTTGCTAAGATACCCTATCGCAAGTGGAACACCAGGGAGGAAAATTTTAAGTGAGTGTTGGGTTTGTCTACATTTCAAAATGGGTTTGTAGCAAAAGGCTCCCTTTACAAGAGTAACGGCACATAAGTTGGTGGTTGAACAAAACATGTTTACTATGAACTTTCAAAGCAAATAGGAGCTCATTGACTGTAGATGGCCTCACAAATGTTTTTTGGCTGAATGGGACACAATCCCAAATCTTAAAAGCTTTTCTGAAAGTGAAGGCTTCATATTGACTTTACTTTCCAAGTTGTATCATGGGTCAGGTGTCCACAAACCCTTTTGGGCATATTGTACCATCAGCTTTGGTTCAAAACCACACTTTTTTTTTTTTTCTTTTTTGTTTTAGGTGTGCTACCAAAGGAGGTGCTGATACCTTATCAACTACAATATATCTCTCTCCTGACTACTCTGCCCGACTCCACGTGAAGCTCAATGGAGAGGTTACTGGACAGGTAAGAGTCTCTAGTCTATTTCAGCAAACAGACCTGGCAGTATCCTACAATCTGCATTTGACATGGGCTGTTTTTGATGCGGTTGCTCTAGCCAATTTAATTCTGCCCTGTCATTAAATGCCAAATCCAATCTCTTCAGGTGTACATACATTGTCAGGTCTCGCTGTGTGATCCCAAGCTCACAGATGGCTGCTTTCAAACTTGTGACAAAAGCACAGAGAGGGTCTTCGGTGAGTGCTGCCAACTTAAGTTAATCTGGAGTGTGTGTGTATTATATTTATATTTAATTTTTCTTATGCAGGGAAGAGGGCAAGCTCTGCGTTATCTGAAGTGGTGTCTGCTGGACCTGTGAAAGTAGGCTCTAAAAATGAAGTTGGCTATCAACATCTTGGTGAGTAGGGGAGGAACTTTCATGAGAAATGAAAAGCTAAAGGGGGTAGAGAGAAGTATGCATTTCACCTGCCATCAGTGAATTGTGGTTGCAGTGCCAGATTCCAGCAGATGTCTTTCGCCAGCTCTGTTCATGCCAAGGTAAAAACTTTCAGTGGCAGCTCTGTGTGAAAACTCTGATCCCCGCACTCATGTTCAACTGGGAATGAATGATGTGGCTGTGCAGGTAAAGCCCCAAATATCCACACATTTAAACAGCTGATGTGGGGGGGGGGAAAGCACCCCTGTATGCTGTCATGGGAGTTTCTGGGGGGTTTACATTTGCACCCCAAATGTGTAACAGGGCTTTTTTCAGTGGGAACGCAGGTTCAGCAATGTATGTAATGGAAAGGAGTGCTGGGGGGGTCTATTGATGCTGGCTGCTTGGGGAATCTATTGTCGCTAGTAAGGATCTATTTTTGCATGGGGGTCTATTCTTGCTGGGAGATCTGTTGCTGCTGGGGTTTTTTTTGGTGGGGGAGCATTGACAGTCTATTGTGTGAGATCTACAGTTGCTGGGGGTCTACTGTTTCTGGGGTGGTGTCTGGAACATTGCTCAGAGGTGGGTAGGGGCAGGAACAACGGCTGACTCAGAAGGCAGGGGTTCCTGCACCTATTCTCTGGGGGAAAAAAAGCCTTGGGTGTAACATGGGGGGGGGGTGGGGGGGTGGGGGTAGCCTTTAATGGCTAGTACTGACCTGAAAACAAGCTCTTAATTCAAAGGTTCATTTTGGACCACTGAATGCTTTTTTTTTTTTTTTTTTTTTTTTTGTCAGTAGCTCATATAAATGCCTGTTTGGGTCAGGGTGCAATATAAAAGCTAGAGTTGGACAACAGGCCCTTCGGGAGGTGAACGGTTTGTGTAAAGTTGTCTTTCCACTAACTGTTTGTATTTTTACAGCAGAAACAAAGTCCTGGTCAACATGGAGTTGGGTCCTCTCAATCGGCCTTGGAGTCATTGCAGCTTTAACAGTTGGTGCTGTCTATCTTGCAGTTCGCCTCTATATGCACTAAATAAAATTCTTAATTTCTAAACTTTAATCTCTGTTTAATTTTGTACTTGTCATTCCATTATAGTGTATGTCCATGTTTAGCCAACAGGCCTCACTGCTTGGTGGTCTTCATATCTTTTAGCAGATGTAAAGGTTTTTTACAATTTTGGTTTTGGAATGATGTACTGTAGCTTCAGTGGATTGACACCTATCTCTTTGGCAGCATGGGTCTAAACCCGTGTGGGGGGGGGGGGAAGGTTGAAGCACTAACTCAATTTGTAGGCTTATCTTGAACTGACCACTTGGAGTATTGGCCTTTTTTTAAATGGTCCACTCAAATTTTATAGCCAGTTGGGTGGGACATTGCATTAATTTTGGGTCTTGATGATCAAATCTGGGTGGTTAACACACTGGGTCTGACAGCCATAGAGGACTTGCCAAGAGATGGCTGAGACAATGGAACCTGTTAAGGCTACAATGAGGGCTGTGTGGGTTTTTTTTTTTTTTTTTTTTTTTTTTTTTTTTTTTTTGGGGTTCCTGCTTTTCCCTACAGTAAAGCCTCTAATGGCTCCAAAGAACAATTGTCTTTCCAGACCTACAGAATTTCCAAAATCTCTCCACTCTAGAAATGAAGACATCACTGCCTCTGGAGTAAACCCAGGTTGTTGGTGCCCAGTTTCAGTCTAACTAAACCCATTTTGGTCTCAAAAGTGAATTCCATTGGTTTTCAGTAACCCTTCTATGGCCCTAAATGGTAGGGAGTGCATGGGGCCGAGAGATCTACCAGTCTTGGGCACCTAAACATTTCCTTAATGGGTTAAGGAGAGCTTTTAGATCTGTTGGTGTATAATTCAGAGTTGGGTTTTTATATTTTGACATGCCAACCATCCCCCTCTAGCACAAACTCCCAAGTCCATGCTTCTTAACTTCAACCTTCACCATCATGAACATCTTTGGTCAAAGGTGGGTGGGGAGCAGGCTAATAGCAACACAATATACGCCCAGTTTTTACTAGATTCAGTTTGCTAAATGTGCTGAAAGCCTTTAGGCTGGGTTCACTTATGTGCATTGAATGCTGCAGGTTTCCCCTCCATCCAATTTGCAAGACTGACTATGACCAGCTCTCAATGGAGCTGGTTCACATCTGCAGAACAGCCGCAGAGCACACTGCTGAAGGGTCCTGTGTCCCTTTGGGGGGAGGGAGAGGGGTGCACTGAGCTTCCCAGTGAGACTGTAGAGGTGCTAGGACAAGTCTGATCATTCAAAAAGCGTACGGAGTTCCCAGCATAGTTGAACTGACCATGGCGTATGCACAAATCGCTCAACTTGGGTACAACCAGCCTTCCAGATTTTAATTGCAATCATTGCTAGGGGCTATACCAGCTGTCTTAATAGTTGTCTCCTCCTGGAGGGGCACCCCCCCACACTAGGAGTAGACAATGGCTCGGTAGGAGGGATTCATGCAGGAAAAATTCAGTGCATAGCCGGCCTTGGTGTAGTCAGTTCCTTTATTAGGAAAGCAGTGGGACTGGCAGGAACACCAAGGATTTTCACATTGTATTGAATTTCCTAAAAACATTCATAAAAGTAAAGCGTTACCCCAAGATTTCATATTCCTAATATGTGCCTGCTGTATCATGTAGTGTTCACTCCCCCCTCTTGTGAAAAGTGCATACACCCTCCAATGCTGTGATTGGCTCGCCCTCCAATGCTGTGATTGGCTTGCCCTCTTATTTTAACGAAGACCTTGTGCATGTAGTACTGTAGACTTACATTAGTCCCTGCCCTTAAACTTGTAATATAAGGCCCCCTACCTAATATGCACATACTAAGGCCAGTTTAGACTGGAGCTATCACAGACTTTGGGTTATAGAACTGTTTGTTTTAAAGTTATTCAGGAAGAGCTGGTCAATAGATGAATAAAAAAAGTCATCGAGCCCAGGCACTTCATCAGCATGTCACTGTATAGTGCTAACTTTTATAAGGTGTGATTTCAAAGCCCATTGTCCTGACATGTTGCGCTTTTGGGACTATGTTCTTTGACTGGGGTGGTTACTGAGAGCTTGCTTGGAATTTCAGTTGCATATTACTGGAGTTTGGTAACCACAGCTATGGACCTGTTGCCTGATTACTCTACACAGAACATTGAAAAAATAAAATTTCCTCTAAGGTGGGATATTTGGAAAGGGATAAATAGCGCAATGAGGTATGAGAGTAGTGTAAAAAGTATATAAAGTTTTATTAAACATAGGTTTAAAATGAGCACATATATACTATACATATCACAAAATATCATGAATGAATACTGGACAGGACTAATCATATAATAACATTACAAAAAAAGACAGCTAGTAAATCGCAAAGATCTGTTATGTTGGAGGTGAGCACAACAGAAAAGACTCAACGTGTTTCGAAAATGCTATTTCTTCATCAGGGGTGTATGTGATTTTATCGTAGAACCTACAACCGTCTGCAATTTAAACAAAATACACACATTAGATACATAATATTGATTAAACACAAACTAATTGGTACGTGTGTGATCACATCGTACTTCATGTTTTAGTGTGTTTAGACACTGACCGTATGAACTGTAGTACTAGAGTGGATTTTCTGTCCAGATTTTGACGTTTAAAAGCAGTTTAAATGTTGCAGCTGTCAGCCTTTGGGGCCCAAAGCCCGATGGGGTGAGTAAATGCATCAGCGCAATTGGATGGGTCCAATGGTGGCACGAGGGGAAACATGGGCAGAGTCCCACACAAAGGACAAACCAGGCTGGCCCTCCGAAATGTATCCCTTATTGAAGAAAAAGGGGAGAGGGACAGGTATTAAATGGATTGCTAGAGTTGTAAACTCCCCCCACACACTCACATAAGACCACCCACTGTAAAGTTTGCATATACATGAAGGAAGGTGCGCGTACATCCAAATAGGTGCATGCACACAAACGTGCATGTCTAACAGATGCACATGTGTGCATCTACACAGTTGAAAAAACAGCTTAGTGGAGTGGTCTACCCACCATAGAAACATCCCCTCTAATACATATCAGAGGAGGATGAGCGTGCGTGCATCCATGCGCATACAGGCATGCATATGTGCATCCAAACAGTTTGAACAATACGTTTAATGCCAATGTAAATGTAGAGGAATATAGCTTGCCTAGGGGCGGTCGGAGTGGAGAGGGAGGAAATTACTCTACACATGGCACCCAGGTACCTTATCCAGCTGTCACTCCGGTCCCAACCATGGAAGATGTTGCTTTATGAAGCAGAACATATCTGGGGGTCCGGGGCTGTCAAATGCTAGCCCGGGAATTGCTGCCACTCACTTGGCATCGCCCTAAAAATATCGTAACGTATTCCTATGTGGGTGCTGGACTCAGGTGGCCGTTGTGTTTTTTTTCTCTCTGTATAAATTCAGTGTTTCTAATAAAGCGTGTGTGTCAAAAACTGGTGTCTTGTTCTTTGGGGGTATTAGTCACTTGCCTCCATGTTCCAGAGCTTGATCTGCAGCTTCTTGGCACAGATACCCAGTCGGGGTGTTCGGAGTCTGTCACAGAAGCCAATTAAAGCAGAGGTCCACCCTAAAAAAATTACATAAAAATTCTCCGGGGAGAAAATATTTTTACTTACCAGAAATGGCTGTTGCGCAGATTAGTACAATCTGTCACTTCCTACTCTGCGGTGATCTTCATTCTCTTCCTCACGTTGTCTTCTGGGGAATGGGGCGTGCTGTGTCCAAGAACACAGCCGGCCATTCACAAAGCCCTGCGTGACTCGTGCATGCGCAGTAGGAAATGGACAGTGAAGCTGCAAGGCTCCACTACCTGTTCCCTCAGTTCCAATTGTGGCGCTGGGACCCAATCGTATGGATCGACCTCGGGCGGCCGATATCGCGGGCACCCTGGACAGGTAAGTGTGCTTATTAAAAAATCAGCAGCTACAGTGTTTTGTAGCTGTTGACTTTTAAAAAAAATTTATTTTTTTTTCAGCTGGACCTCCGCTTTAACTAGTATTGCTGTTTTCACTACAACTGGAGAGTGCAAAATCTGGTGCAGCTATGTATGGTACCCAATTGGCTCCTAATTTCAGCTTGTTCAGTTAGTCTTCTGTAAAGGAATTAAATAATGTTATACTTGCCTGCTCTATGTGATGGTTTTGCACAGAGCAGCCCCGATTCCTTTCTCAGGTCCCACGCTGATGCTCAGTGCTCCTCCCTCTTGCTAAGTACCCCGTAGCAAGCTGCTTGCTATGGTAACTCATGTGTACTTACTCCCAAGACAGCTCTGTGTACATGAGACAGGCTTGGCCCTGCTCCCGCCTCACTGGCTGATTTCTGGCAGCCAAAGAGTGAGGGGCTTGGGTAAGTATTGGAGGCTGCACACTGAAGGTGTGGGGGGGTTTGGGTTTCCCTCAAAGGGGAAGTAAAGCCTATGTTTACCTGTAGGTACTATAAATATCTCTTAAACTTGCACTGTTTCGAAGAAATTCACTATATATGTTGGTGCATGTGCACCGAAGGAATGGCCACTCATGCAGTTTCTTTAGGGCCATGACCGGCGGTACCCACATCATTGCGGCTGGAGCCTGTGAACCCAGAAGAAACACCGGGCAAGATGTCAGTGGTGTGCGGGCGGGGCTGTGATCTAAGGTAAGTCATAATGAGCTAGTATGTGACGCATACTAGCTCATTATGTCTTTTGTCTTACAGGTTTTTCTTTTGGGCTGTACCTCTTTAATGCACAAAGATAAAAAAAAAAACTTTAGCCTCTATAACCATTTCAAGCTTCGACCACAGGCTGGCTTCACATGGGTGATCCTTGTAATGTGCATCTGCCTACTCAGCAGGGAATCTCTTCACAGGCAGATGACAGGTCCGCGCTGCTATGCAAAGTGAACACAACCCGCTGTTCTCTATGGGCTGTCCAACGGTCATCCAATCTGCTGGTTTTGGTGGATTGGACGCCAGCGGACATGTGTCTGCTAACATTCCCCGCTCCATAGAGAGCTATGGATGGTCCAATCAGGTCTGTGTGAAAAACTGACAGGCAAACCTGATTGGACAGCCCATGTGAAACCAGCCATAGTGTGGGAGGAAACTGGAGTGCCCAGAGGAAATTCCCACAAGCACATGAAAACTCGATGCAGGTTGGGAAGAAAAGGGTCTCGAAGAAACCCACACAAATGCACGGGGGAGATTTACTGAAACTGGAGCACTCAGAATCTGGTGCAGCTGTGCATGGTAGCCAAATAATGTCTAACTTCAATAAGACACCTTTCACACTGGAGGCGTTTTCAGGTGCTTTAGCGTTAAAAATTGCGCCTGTAAAGCACCTGAAAGTCTCAGCTGCAATCCTGGTGCTTAAGCCTGAGTGCTTTCACACCGGGGCGCTGCGCGGGCAGGGCATCAAAAAAAAGTCGTGGATGCAGCTTCTTTCCAGTGCTGTAGGCGCAGTGAATACGCCGCTCCTATAGCGCCCCTGCCCATTGAAATCAATGGGCAGCGCCGCAAGCCTTAGGCCTATCCTGGGGGACATCTAGTTGCTAGGCTGTCTGAGGGCCTATACAAAAGCAGAAGAGGGTTGAGACTGCAGGCCTGTAGTGCAACCAGAAGTAATGCTTCCGCCAGCTGGGGAACCAGTTGTGGTTGGAGGTAAAGGGGAAGCTGTTACCACAAAGGGATCAGCCTTGTTCCACGGAGACCAGCGCGAGTAAGCTGAGGATACTACAGAGCAGACTTCTCACCAGCTGGGGATGGTGAAGAAGTGGGAAAACCTCAGTAAGTGCCAAGTCGGGGACCCAGCGGGACAGGAGAGCAGACACTTGTGGAGCATTGGCAAGTTCCAAGCCAGGGACCTAGCATGTCTGTGGGGGTGACACTTGAGGAGTAGCTGTGAGTGCCAAGCCAGGGACCCAGCAGGGAAGCGGAGGTGACGCTTGAGGAAGATACTGAGTGCTAACAGTGGAAGAGCTCAGTGGATCTGAAGTCTAGTGAGAGAGACTGGGAGCTCATTGAGTGAAGACCCAAAGTGAGTGATTAGTTAGTAACTTCTACAAGACTGTTGCCTTAGGAGGCAGCGTCCTACCTATACAGAAGTGGTGTCCGGCTGGAGGCCCTCACCTGTATAGCTGTCTGCTTGTAGAAGTCTGCCAATTAACATTGCATTTACTTAAGAGTGTCCTGGCCCTAACCCTCTCCCCCCCCCCCCCCCCCCCCCCGCCCCCCCAGCTCTGTTTAAGAGACAATGGGGGTTATTTACTAAAGGCAAATCCACTTTGCACTACAAGTGCACTTGGAAGTGCAGTTGCTGTAGATCTGAAAGGGTCATGCAAGGAAAATAAAAAAAACAGCATTTTTGCTTGTACATGATAGGATGAAAAAATCAGCAGAGCTTCCCCTCTGCCATTGTTTAAAAAACATGCTAGAATGCTGCTCACTGAATGCATATCCAGGTTTAGGAGAAACTCTAAGCTTACCTATACTCGAGCTACAGTGCAACTAGCGGAAGTGGAAACTAACTATGTGACTTCTCCTACACCAGACACACTGGCACAGCTGAAGGGTGGTTGACCAGATGTGTCAGGAAAGGGCTAAATACAAGATGTTCTTCAGTAAACAAAATGCCTTTGAACACGTGGAACGCTCAGGCAAGCTATTAGCTTATCTGGCACACCTTCACTCCAGACCTCAGGTGGTCATCACCCTGAAGTCTGCCACAGCGGGCGATATTACAGACCCTGCACTGATAGTTAAGGAATTTGAAGGTTTCTTTAAGGAAGTATACACATCCAAGGTGAACTACCCGTACAAGACCTAGAAAATCTATTCGATACCCTTACACTCCCTAAACTAAATGCAGAACAAGTTGAGATGCTCGAGGCCCCTCTGTCCGCAGATGACATTAAACTTGCCATCTACCACTTTGTCAAAGCCAAGGCCCTGGGTTCTGATGGGTTACCAATTGAATTTTATGCACACTTTTCAGAAACCCTTATTCCTAGACTTCTTACTTTATATCAAGCAATATTTAAGGCTCCTGAGTCCATGCGGGAAGCTATTATAGTCCTAATCCCTAAACCCGGAAACGTTCCCCACTTACCCGAATCATATAGGCCCGTTTCACTCTTACAAACAGACATCAAAATATTGGCAAAAATCCTAGCCCTGTGTTTAAATAAGGTTATCCTCTCCCTCATACACCCTGACCAAACAGGCTTTATGCCAGCCAAAAACACAGCATTTAACACCAGATGCCTCTTCATGAATGTCCAGGCCTCTCACCAGCAAATAGGTTCTAGAGTAGTGGTCTCCCTCGATGCTGCCAAGGCACTCGACTCGTTCGAATGGCAGTACCTATGGCATTGTCTCTATAGCTTTGGATTTGGCCCTAATTTTAAGTGGCTTACTATTCTGTACAATGCTCCTCAGGCTAGAGTTGTGGCTAACTTTCAGGGGGGACGCGGCAGGGATGCCCCATCTCACCCCTACTATATGCGCTGGCAGTGGAACCCCTGACAGTGGCACTTAAAAACCATCCAGATGTCCACGATTTAGCCTCAGGCATAGTGGAGGAAAAGGTAGGGCTCTATGCCGATGATATTATATCTCTCAGACTCGGGTCCCTCCCTCCAAACAGCCCTACAGGTTATCGAGAACTTTGGCAGGTTCTCTGGGCTCAAAATGAACTGGGACAAATCCCAAATGTTTCCCATTGATGTATTCCCTCCATTGAGAGAACAGGCTAGCTTACCTCTTGTAAGAGTGAGCACTCTTAAACATTTGGGTATACAGATCTCCAGGTCACTGACAGACTTCATCCCTCAAAATATGGAACCCCTAATCCCATTCATTAAATCTAAGATCCAAACTTGGGTAAGATTACGGGTGGGTGTGATGGGTCGTATAGGCCTAGTTAAAATGATACCTTTTACAAAAAAACCTATATGTACTATGGCATTCTCCAATATATATTCCCCTTAAATACTTTAAAATCATGGACACGCTCCTTCAGTCCTTTATATGGGGACCAGGCAGGCACAAACTCTCATGGAAGACCATACAATGTCCGACGACACTGGGGGGGGGGGGGGGGGGGGGCGCCTTGCTGTCCCAGACGTTGGGACATACTATTTGGCCGCACAACTATCGCATTTTTATCACATAGATAAGTCAGATAGACATAGGTATTTGGTACTAGTATCAGAATCAACGGACTCACGCTTCCCACACCCCGTTTTTGACATACTGAGAGGACTAAAGGGCTCGATGATATCTCCTCATCGCTCCAAACTCTCATTTCAGCATAAGAGGATTTGGTACCTGGTGACCTCCAGGCTGGATTATCCGGTGTTTCATGACAACACTCCCCTTTGGTACAACAAACTCCTCCCGGAGCTGCTCCAGGTACCTGACCCCTCAATTTGGATATCCCGGGGAAAATATATCTACTGTCCCATTTACTCCATAATGAAGAAATAAAAACTTTTGACTAGCTAAAAATAGAATTTAATCTTCCAAATCATATGCTATTCCACTCCTTTCAGGTGCGCCATGCTCTCCACACCCAATTCACGGACATTCCCTGGACATACTCAGTAATCCTTCGTGAAGAACTGCGTCAGCTCACATCCCTCTTCTACAATATGCCCAAACTAGCTTACTCCACAGAAATGGACAGATGGGGCAGGCAAAATAGAAGATGAGGATTGGGGTGAAATACTAGAGACTCCCAAACTGGTATCTCCTAAACTATCTGACAGGCTTATACAAATTTACATTACCCACAGAGCATACTAACCCCACAATGATTGGCCAAATTTTGTCGCAGCGACAGGTGCCCTAGATGTCTTATCACAGTTGGTACCTTTGACCACATAATTTAACAGTGCCCTCGGATTCAGGATTACTGGTCTCAAATAGTCCAGTTCTTACATGATCAAATGGGTTCGCCAGTGTCCCTGGACCCCAAACAATGCCTATTGGGCCTGTTCCCTGAAGATGAAATGGATAAATTCACACGTCACTTCTTACACGAAACACTGTTCACAGCAAGGAAAATGGTGGCCCGTAACTGGATCCAGGCGGCAGCCCCTACACTATAAGCCTGGATTGCAGAGATTAATAACACACTGCCTTATAAAAAAAAGTGGTCTACATGAATAGAGGGTGCCTGGCCAAATATAATAAAATTTGGGACGACAGATGGCTGAACTCCTCTACAACTTGCATCTCGTAATTCTATCAAACATATTTTATGCCTGTGCAATCCATCCCCTGGATTGTATACTGTCAATATGCAAATGTATAGTATACATGGTCTTTAATGTATGTGGAACACCGACACCAACAATACTGGTTGAATTCAATTAATTTGTTTAATAATTGCTTTAATCTAATTTGAAGTTTATTGAGCAGAACGATCATATTTGTTATTTGTAATACATTGTACGAACTTCTTGTATAATTCTTTTTGTACCAAACAGAAAAGAAACTCAAACTTTTTGTTTCTAATAAAAAAAACAAAAAAAAAAAACTTGTCTTGCATACAAACGGTCACACAAATGTTGGTCAAAAATTACGAACGTAGTGACGTACTAGACGTACTACGTGTTTTTTTAGCTCTTTAGCGGCACCCTTTGGGCTCCTTCTGCTAATTTCATGTTAGTAGAAGTTTGGTGAGTTTTGAATCGTGCTTTTCAGTTAGTTACTGAACGACCGTTCGTCAACCAGCCTTGTTGCGTAATCGGAGGAGATAACGTGTTATTTATTATTGGCCTTGGAGTTATTGTTTTGACGTTATTTTTTTGGTTGAATAATGATTTGATTTGGTATATTTTCTATATTTATGGATGCATAGAATGCACTTTTTGGTTAAGTTCTATTGGCAGATAGCATGTTTAATGCACAATAAAAGTTGTGTAGAATAATACTTGGCTATGTGTTTTCCTTCAAATGATAGTTTGGGAGGAGGCAGTTACATTTAAAAAAAATACAATGTAAAATTGACAAGGGACACCAACATAGTTGTATATTTGATCTTATAAACTACAGGATAATGGTGTTCTGGTAATTCGCACAAATAAAAAAAAACAAAACATAATAATATTATTCTTGATATCACTAGAAAAAAAAAGCCTTTGAAAATTTGTTTGCAATAACTCCATCAGTATCAACAGCAAAGCAGCTTCATTATTATCCCATTAAAGAAGAAGAGAATTGTGCGCTGCATTTCCAGATTTCATAATTTGCCATGTCACAAATGTTAATTCTCCATTACAAACGTTACAAGACTGACCGCTTCTGCTTTTGAGCATGCATGTTTGCACGGACTTGTGTACACACGATTGGACAATCAGACAACAAACATTTGTTGGCGGAAAATTTGAGAGCATGCTAGCCAACATTTCCTATCGCATCATGGCAGCATACACGTTGGGTTGTGACTCCGCCTCCACAACCTCATAGGACCACATAGCTATAAATTAGAGAGTAGACACCTGCGCCAGTATTCTCTTATTTTTCCTCACCTGTCAGGACGCACGGATCAGCACCCCCTTACCGCTTCGCCCCAGCCAGGTTCTAGCCTCTCCTGGGTGGAAGTCCTTCTTGTACAGCCTCTAAACAAGCTAAATGGAAGGAGCCGCACTCTGGTGATCTCAGGGGCACTCTCTCATCTCACTCAGCTGTCTGACCACAATATAAGCCTTAAACAGGCTTCAAGTGCAGCAGCCCACAAAAGCCTTAAACAGGCTTGCTGGAGGAATGGCCAGGGAAGCTTCGGTGTGGCCTCATGAAATAAGCCTTAAACAGGCTTAGTTGTGTGCAGCGTTCTCCCCCCCCCTCTTTCCCCCTCTCCTACCAGTACCTCTGCCCATCTGCTGGACTCTGTGGTTCTCCAATCTGCCGTCCGGAGCGCCGAGCGTTCTCGGCGTCCTCGCGCATGCGCAGTGCGTCGTTTGGGCACCTCTGTGCCACTTTCCAGCTTCCAAGATGGCGCCGGGTGTTCCGCGGCGCTACTGCGCATGCGCGAGCGTCCGACGCTGATGGCGGCAGATTTAAAAGCCCAGCAGTAGCTGTATTTGCTGCTGCTGGTTGTCTGTGCATGACAGATCGTTTTGGACTTCAAAAGCGCTCTACAAAGGTAGGTGGCCTTCCTCTCCTTGGCTTTTAAGTCAGGATTCCTGCTCCCTCTGCATAGCTCTGCTTTTTTTTTTCTCCCTGCAGGGTTCCAGTCCGCTTTCTCTCCATGGAGACCGCTGCCCCAGTAGATCACCGCCAGCCTATTAGGTAAGGGGGGGGGAAGACAAGTGTAAGTATTGAAGATTGAAAAAGAGAGCACTACTAACGCTGCCTAAATTGGTCAGCCCTACCAGGTCTTCAAGAACGTCTGCTTCAAGACAAAGAGAGTCCTCACGTAGGAGGAGTCGCTCCAGACACAGAAGGAGCCGTTCCTATCATAGAAGAAGCCGCTCGAGAGGAAGCCGCAGAAGAAGCCGCTCCAGGTCGCGCTCTAGACATGGCCGATCCCGCCATAGAAGATCGCCCTCACGCAGACATCGTTCCCCCGCACGCCACTCCCGTCCTGCCGGGAACGCATGCTGGGTTTGCGGCGCTGCGGCTCTTCCGGAGAAACTGGTCTGTCAAAAATGCCTGGAAGAGGCCACAAGAGAGAGAGTCTTGGAGGTCGGAGATTCAGCTGGGGCCGTAGCCCCCCAGGCCTCGATATCAGATGTGGATTTCTCCACTACTACCTCTCCAGCCCGGGCTAGCACATCAAAGGAGCAAGACTCCCTGTCTGATAATGAGGGTCTGGAGGTATCGGCCGGATTCGACTTCGGTCTGATAGAGCCGTTTGTTAAATCGGTTAAGGAGGCAATAGAATGGGAGGAACCCCAGGAAGCCCAACCGAAACAAAGGAAGTATTTTCCTCAGCTCAGAAAGGATCCAGAATCTTTCCCGTTCATTGACGAACTAGAGGACCTAATCAAAGAAGAATGGCAGAGGCCAGAAAAAAAGTCTAGTCTGAATAACAGACTCCTGAAGCTATACCCACTCAAGGAGCCTAAGGTGAACCCTCTGGTGTCCCCTCCAGTAGTGGACGCATCCCTGATGCGCCTAGCCAGGCATGTTACCCTCCCGTTAGAAGACGCGGTAACGTTTAGAGATGTCCTCGACAGAAAGATCGACACGGATCTCAAGCGGGCTTACCTGTCAGCTGGAGGCGCCTGCAGGCCTGCAATAGCACTCGCTGCGGTAGGAAGAGCCATCTCGAGCTGGTCCACAAGCGCAGAAAAGCTTGTATTAGAGGGCGCAGACCAAGAAAGAATAGTGAAGGCGTTGCAAGAGCTAAGCTTGGCGGGTGACTTTGTAGCTGAAGCTTCGGTCGACACCATCAGGTCTGCGTCTAAATCTATGCTGGCCTCAGTAACAGCCAGAAGAGCATTGTGGCTGAAGCCCTGGACGGCGGATCCAGCTTCCAAATCTAACTGGTGTCGTATTCCGTTCGATGGTGAGCACCTCTTCGGAACAAAATTAGACACAGCCATCTCCAAAGTAACCGGTGGAAAGTCCGGGCTCATCCCCTCAGACAGGAGGCCCAAGCAGCAGAGACCTCCTCCCTTTAAGCGGAACCTCCCAGAGAGATATAGGGACGCGAGAGCGTACAGACCATGGAAGGAGTATCGAAGGAGCTGGAAGAACCCTCAAACCTCCTTTATGAAGTTTCAGAAGCCTAAGGCGCCTGCTTCCAGTGACCAGAAGCCCTTTTGAAGGTGCGCCCGTCCGACCAGCGGTAGTGGGAGCAAGACTCTCCAGTTTCAAGCTGGTCTGGGCGGAAACCATAAGGGATACCTGGACCCTGGCCACTGTCACCTTCGGCCACAGGTGGTCCTTCAAAAACCGGCCCCCAGGGGATCAGTTCTATCCAACCCGTATTCCTCCATCTCGGGAAAAAAGGTTGTCTCTACTGAACTACATCCAAGATCTTCTCCAAAAACGAGCAATAATAGAGGTTCCGCCAGCACAACGAGGCAGGGGATTCTATTCTCCATTATTCCTCGTCGAGAAGAAGTCAGGGGACTTTCGACCGGTCCTAGACCTAAAGAACCTCAACAAGTCTATCAGAGTGGAGTCATTCAGGATGGAGAGCTTGCAGTCTATCCTCCAGGCCATAAACCTGGGAGACTGGATGCTCTCCATAGATCTCCAGGATGCCTACCTGCACATTCCAATCCACTGGGCATTTCAGAAATTCCTGCGATTCTCGGTGGGTCAAGGGCACTTCCAGTTTCGAAGCCTTCCCTTTGAGATCTCAACAGCCCCCAGAACATTCACGAAGGTGTTACTACCAGCAATAGCCTTTTTGAGGGAGAAAGGTCTAAGGGTCCACCATTACCTGGACGACATCCTCCTCCTCTCAAGCAGCCAGGAATCACTCGTCCAACATCGCGAGATCCTGGTTTCCACCCTAACGAGTTTAGGATGGATAATCAACTGGCAAAAAAGCAACATCCAACCTACCCAAAGGATGGTCTTCCTGGGAGCCGAACTAGACACCCGAGCAAACACAGTGAAATTGCCAGGGGAGAAGTTGTCCCTCCTGGGTTCCCTATCAGCAACCATTCCAATGGTCAGATGGGCGCAATGGAATACCAGACCTCTGCAAGCCTCCTTCCTGCGCCAGTGGGATGGATGGTCCATGTCCCAATTGATTCGCATCCCAGAGGAAGCCAGGCTATCTCTACGGTGGTGGACCCACCCCGACAACCTCAGCAGATGCAAGCAGATAGTTATCCTCCACCAGGAGGTAGTAACTTCGGACGCCAGTCTGGAGGGATGGGGGGCACACTACCTACACTATGCAGCTCAGGGCCGCTGGCACTTCAAAACCAAGGATGTAGTATCAAACATCCTAGAGATGAAGGCAGCCTTCCAAGCCCTCTTGGCATTCAGCTCACTTCTGAGAGGGAAACAGGTCCTCATTCAAATGGACAACCGAGTGGCTGTAGCCTACATCAACAGGCAGGGGGGTACCAAGAGCATCTCCATGATGCGGGAAGTCGGCCCGGTGATGCGATGGGCTCAACTGAACCTGCGGGACCTGAAGGCGGCCTATATTCCGGGGGTTCAGAACTTACTGGCGGATTCTCTCAGCAGAACATTCGTTTTCAACAACGAGTGGTGTCTAAGCCCACAGGCTTTTGCCCTCATATGCCAGACATGGGGTCATCCAGACATAGACTTCGCAGCAACACCAGAGAACAAGAAGTGTCAGAGGTTCCTGTCAAGGAACCCCTTCCCCGCAGCGGAGGGTACGGATTGTCTCCAGCACGCCTGGAACTTTCGCCTAGGCTACATTTTTCCACCGACCCCACTGATAGCCAAGTTCCTTCTGAGGCTCAAACATTGAACAGCTCTAGTACTGGCTGTGATTCCCTTTTGGCCACGGAGGCCTTGGTTCACCACCCTCCTGCAACTGAGCACAGCGGATCCACTTCCACTCCCGGTGACAACGGATCTACTAACCCAGGGCCAGCTACTACATCAGTATCCATAGAGATTGCACCTAGCGGCCTGGAGACTGAAAGGTCTAGGTTCCTAGATCAAGGCTGTTCTCAGAAGGTAGTCGATACCCGGCTTCAAGCCAGGAAATCCTCCACGAATAGCACCTACGAGAGAATTTGGGGAAAGTTCTCTTCCTTTGCTCAGGAACAAGGTTGGGACCCTTCTTCCCCATCAGCAATACAAGTGCTTGAGTTCTTCCAGTCAGGTCTAGACAAAGGCCTTAGGTCCAGCACCCTGAAAGTCCAAGTCTCTGCCATCTCTGCTTTGACAGGGGTTAAGTGGGCAATTAACCCTCTGGTGGTACAATTTCAAAGAGCCTGCCTGAAGCTAAGACCTCCCAGAAAACCTTCATTTCCAACATGGGATCTATCAACTGTCCTAGAGGTTTTATCCGGAGAGCCATTCTCCCCACTTGAGGATACCCCCCTCTGGGACCTGACTCTAAAGGTATCATTCCTAATTGCCATCACATCAGCGAAGAGGGTCTCAGAAATGCAAGCCTTGCTGATCAAAGAACCGTATCTGATGTTTTACCCAGACAGGCTAACCCTGAAGCCTTCAGACAGGTTTATCCCAAAAGTCTCCTCTTCGTTCCACTTTAACCAGGAGATTGACCTCCCGGCTTTGATCATGGATCAGGGCGTCCCTCATCCCCTGGATGTCAAGGGCAACATTCTGCATTACCTTTCGGTAACCAAGTCATTCAGAAAATGCGAGGACCTTTTAGTCATCCCACATGGGTTCAGGAAGGGCCAGGCAGCTTCTGCCCGTACCATCGCCTCATGGCTCGTGAAAGCTATCAAGAAGGCCTACTCCTTAAGCACCTTGCAGATTCCGGAAGATCTAAGAGCGCATTCCACCAGGGCAATGGCTACTTCATGGGCAGCTTACTGTAAAGTTTCAGCGGAGACCATTTGTAGAGCGGCCACTTGGTCTTCGAGAAACACCTTCATTTCCCATTATAGAATAGACGCTGCACGCTTAGCAGCAGTTGAATTTGGGAGGGCCGTCATACAGGCCAATTCTTCTGTTTCTTGTCAATAAATTTAATTTTGCATTCCCACCCAGTTTGGCGAGTTACTCCCCAACGTGTATGCTGCCATGATGCGACAGGAAAACAGAAAATTGTATACTCACCTTTCCGTAATTTTCCTTTCCTGTCGCATCCTCATGGCAGCATACAATCACCCACCCTCTGAGGTGACATGTGTATATATTTACAGAGAATACTGGGGCAGGTGTCTACTCTCTAATTTATAGCTATGTGGTCCTATCAGGTTGTGGAGGCGGAGTCACAACCCAACGTGTATGCTGCCATGAAGATGCGACAGGAAAGGAAAATTACGGAAAGGTGAGTATACAATTTTCCGTTTTGTTGGCAGAAAATCCGACAACAGTTGTCCGATGTAGCGGACACACGGTCGGACTTACCGCCAACAGCCTGACATCCCACATTTCCCGTTGGAAAATCCGATCATGTGTACGCGGCATAACTTCAGCTAACCCTGTTTAAAGCCTCGTACACACGATCGGACTTCCATCTGACTTTTACGTGGATTTTTGTCCGAATGGGCGTTGGCCGTGAACTTGTTCTGCATACACATGGCAGAACACTTTCAGCCAACTTTAACCAAATCACGTGGTTTTTCAGCTCTTTACCCGCCACCCTTTGGGCAACTTCTGCTATTGTTGGCTGATGTTTAGCATTGGTTCTGAGCATGTGTGTTTGTACTTTGGACTTTAGTCCGATTGACTTGTGTACCACACGATCGGATTATCCTCCATTGGACATTTGTTGTTGTTAAAGTTTGAGAGCATGCACAGCGAACATTTGTCCATTGAAAAAGCAACAACAGTTGTTCGATGGAGCATACACACGGTCGGATTGTCCGATTAAAACAGGTCCATCGGACCATTGTTGTCAAAGTCCGATGTATGGGCCTTTAGAAGTTACAACAGATGGGGGGGGATATATATGGATTAAAAACTGGCCATTGGCAGGGTGTTATGGTTTGTCCCAACCACCAATAACTGACTTTTGCTGGACAGCTTGGCCTGCACGTAAAGAAGAGAAAAATATAAATAAAAGGGCATGCAAGAAAAAAAAATATAAAAACATAAAGGCATATGCAATAAAAATAATAAATCCTATATTGAGTAGGATCATTACAGGTTACCAGACTACTATAATAGGCTGCTAGGTCCTTTGTCTTTAATCCCTCTCTGCCTATGATTTGGTGACTACTCTGGATGATTTTCTTCAAGGGTCTGCCTGTTCCTCTGGCTAGTTCATTTCTGTGCAGATTCTATACATCTTGGATAGCTGGCATTGTATTTCTCCATGTGAAACGTTTAGTTGCCTGTCGTTTCGTTGTCACTGTCACCAGCTCTGGTGTGGAAGGGGGGAGTTCTGCAGACAGGGAGGGGCTGCAGGCAGAGCAGCTGCAGTGAGAAGAATGGAAGCAGCAGGCACAGCTATATCAATGGATAGATGGACAGAGACAACCAGATGGTGGTAATACAGAAATGCGCAAGGTCTCGCCTGATTCCCTGTGACCATCGATGGTGACGTCACCATGAAGAGCTATAGAGTGAGTGTCCTGTGCATGTCGTTTTCTACTATATTATTACAACAATGAGGACGTTGGCTCGATTCACTAAGCTGTAACCCTCAAATTATTCGCCTTGCAGTCCATCATGTTCAGCCCCCACCACTGGAGGTAATGATCGTTATGCGTTAGGCCAACAACAGAGGCACTGACAGCACATGTTGATGCCCCTGCCTAATGTGGCTTGTGCTGCCAAAGGGAACCTAGAGTATAAATATGGGAGCTACTGTTACCCTTTCTGTACAGTAGGTTTTCTTCTTTGCAGTGGAAGCAATTTTGGTGTTTCCAATCCTATTCCTGTTCTGGTGATCTCCCACCAGCTTTCTTGGTGGCCAAGGGTCACCACCAGGATGAATAAAGAGGGTCAATCTCTCCAGCAGGGACACAGACAGCAATAAAGACCTAATTTGCATAAAAAGCCAGCACGCCACATGGAGGAACCTCAAAAATACTATTTATTGGGGTTTCATTGCAAAGTGCAGACTGCGAAAACATGCCAGAATGTGGAAAAGAGACATTTCCACCGATGGTTCAGGGGCCTCCTCCACTTTCTCCTTTCTGAAAATGCTTTCAGAAATAGAAGTGTTAATTTATTTTTATCAATTAGCAAAATAGGAAGTAAATGAAGAGAAGAGATCTAATCAATATTTAATGTGTCCACCCTTTGCCTTCAAACCAGTATCAATTCTTCTAGGTAGATTTGCACACAGTTTTTGAAGGAGCTCGGAAGGTTGGTTGTTACAAACCTCTTGGACAACTAACCACAGATCTTCTTTGGATGTCGGCTGCCTCAAATCCTTGTGTTTCTTCATGTAATCCCAGACAGACTCCATGATGATGAGATCAGGGCTCAGTGGAGGTCAAGCCATCACTTCCTTGTTCTTCTTTACTCTGAAGATAGTTCTTAATGACAAAATAGGAAGTTAATGTGGAATAATGTAAAATAATACATTTGGGTGGCAAAAATATGAATGCAATCTATACACTGGGGGGAGAACCTCTGGGGGAATCTAGGATGGAAAAAGGGCCTGGGGGTCCTAGTAGATGATAGGCTCGGTAATGGCATGCAATGCCAAGCTGCTGCTAACAAAGCAAACAGAATATTGGCATGCATTAAAAAGGGGATTAACTCCAGAAATAAAACGATAATTCTCCCGCTCTACAAGACTCTGGTCCGGCCGCACCTGGAGTATGCTGTCCAGTTCTGGGCACCAGTCCTCAGGAAGGATGTAAATAGAGCGAGTACAAAGAAGGGCAACAAAGCTAATAAAGGGTCTGGAAGATATTAGTTATGAAGAAAGATTGCGAGCACTGAACTTATTCTCTCTGGAGAAGAGAGGCTTGAGAGGGGATATGATTTCAATTTACAAATACTGTACTGGTGACATCACAATAAGGATAAGACAAGTGGCCACTCATTAAATTAGAAGAAAAGAGGTTTAGCCTTAAACTACGTAAAGGGTTCTTTACTGTAAGAGTGGCAAGGATGTGGAATTCCCTTCCACAGGTGGTGGTCTCAGCGGGGAGCATTGATAGTTTCACGAAACTATTCGATAAGCACCTGAACGACCGCAACGTACAGGGATGTACAATGTAATACTGACATATATATATATATTCACTTGTAGAGGAGAACTGCACTCTGCTTACAGTTTAGTGCCAGCAATCAGGTCTTCCCACCGACCTTATATATAGAGAAAAAGTCCAAGAGGTTGCTGCACAGTGCAGCAACCTCTTGGACTTTTTCTCGACATATATATATATATATATATATATATGTGTGTGTGTGTGTGTTTGGGGGTTCAAAATAGTTTTAAAGCAATGAAATACGGATTTTAACTTGTAAGCAACAAGTGTCAGAAAAAGGCTTAGGAATGAAGGGGTTAACTAGTGGCGTTTCAGCTGCACAGGGAGTGTATTGTTTTTAGTAAGTCAGCTGACTCAGACTTGCACTGTGTGAAGGAGGCAGTAAAGCAAAATCATTGTGTTGCACTACAAAGCAGAGCCTGACTGAAAACAAAACAGATCTTATGTAAATTAAATATTACAAACTATTCAAAAGGAACATTGCTTTTAAAATAATAACACTTTTCAATTATTTATCTAAAAACAAATGTGAAAATGTTATGTATATTTTTTTTAATTCACAAAGCTAAAAACACCAGGATAAGGATTCTTATTTTTCAAAAAGTGTCAGTTATTTTCATCTGGGTCCAATGAGATTTGAAAGTGACAGTCATGAGTACAGGCTGAAGATAACGATCCTTATCCTTGTGTACAGCTTTGTGAATTGAGTCTAATATGTGGTGATGGGACACCAAATGTGTCTGGCTGTGGGGAGGCTCAGAAAAGAAGTTCTGTCCAAATCTTTTATTTTACTCCAGTATTTTGATCTGCTTAGTATCTATGGATATTATGTGTATAATTTCAGCATTATCAAATAATATATGCTTGTGCTGCTGTAGGATGAGGAAAAGCAGAAACTGGACCAGTTCCTATCAGACCTGGCCCTTCTCGGATCCCTACAGGTAAAGTTACCTCTCTTTCTTTTTTTAATATATACCACACTGGTCAATATAATGAGAATGTTTAGTGTTTCTTTTTTAATATGTTTTTGGAAAAAAAATCTATTTACTCAGTTAATTATAAAATACTGTGCATTGATATTTTTTGTTTTATTTCCAGCCTGCAGGTGGAGCTGTAGGCTCCTTTTCATGTGTTTACCTTTCTATTCTTAGCTGCTCTGTTAAGAAAAGAAAAAACAGTTTACAGACCCTTTTCACTTGTCTACTGAGGCAAATTTATAATTCTTCACACACACACTAGAAATTACTTTAGACTCCTAAAGAATTTTGTATTTTCTGAAAGCAGAAGCACTGGAGAATAAAGTGGTGGCAGTTACAAGTTTTTATATTTGTATGATACTTGCACAGCTATTTATCAAACATATATTTTGCAAGAACAAATACACTAAAATGAGTTTCAGTGCAAACAAACACAAGATTATACCCAGTTTTTGGTAAAATATAAAAGATGAGGTTGGGTCAAGTATATAGATACCAAACGTGCCATCTCTTAAAATTGCACGTCTTTGTGAAATCACAAACACTATGCTACCCGAAACTCTCCGTAGGAAAAACTCCTAAATATACACATAACTGAATGAGTCAGAAGAGGGGATTATCCCCCTTGCTTTGCTATCCCGGCTTTATTTAGGTGAAACTGTATGGAGTTTCAATTGGAGAGATAGATTGAAAGCAGACAGCTTCTGCTATACTGTCTCTTTTAAAAACCTATAATGCTATGTAAATTTTATGCAATAGATGCACCCTGCACACAATGTTATCTGTACAATAAACATTTTATAGGTTTTTTTTTTATGTATATATTTGTAAACATGAGTATAAAAATGTAAAACTTAGGACGTATGATAAGGATGAGTTTCCCTTTAAAGCTCAACTTTGGACTCGGTGCTCCCCCCCTTCTGGTCTCCACTGGCAGCATTTTAGTGTTAGTGGTTTTGTTGGTGTTTTATTATCTACCTTTTCCGCAGTCTCCGGGTCAGTCAGGCAACTTTGCAGGGTTCTCTTCCTCTTCGCTTCTACTGGTGGTTGGCAGTCCTCACCGATGAAGAGATCATTGCTTTCTGCAACAGTATACTGTGAATGACGGGCGCCTTGGTGACGCACCCTTAGGGAAGGGACATGACACCCTGAACTCACAGTAATTCCTTAATCTTCTCGGTTAAGTGACACTTGGTATTAGGGATGAGCCGAACACCCCCCGGTTCGGTTCGCACCAGAACCCGCGAACGGACCGAAAGTTCGCACGAACCTTAGAACCCCATTGACGTCTATGGGACTCGAACGTTCGAAATCAAAAGTGCTCATTTTAAAGCCTAATTTGCATGGTATTGTCCTAAAAAGGGTTTTGGGACCCGGGTCCTACCCCAGGGGACATGTATCAATGCAAAAAAAACTTTTAAAAACGGCCGTTTTTTCGGGAGCAGTGATTTTAATGATGCTTAAAGTAAAAAAAAAAAAGTGAAATATTCCTTTAAATATCGTACCTGGGGGGTGTCTATAGTATGCCTGTAAAGTGACGCGTGTTTCCCGTGTTTAGAACAGTCCCTGCACCAAATGTCATTTTTAAAGGAAAAAATCTCATTTAAAACTGCTTGCGGGTTTAATGTCATGTCGGGTCATGGCAATATGGATGAAAATCAGTGAGACAAACGGCATGGGTACCCCCCAGTCCATTACCAGGCCCTTTGGGTCTTGTATGGATATTAAGGGGAACCCCGCACCCAAATTAAAATAAGGAGAGGTGTGGGGCCACCAGGCCCTATATACTCTGAACAGCACTATACAGGCGGTGCAAACAAGACAGGGACTGTAGGTTTGTTGTTAAGTAGAATCTGTTTGTAATTTTGAACATTTTTAACGTGTTTAGCTCCAGCCAAAAAATCTTTTTTAAGCTTTTTTGGAAAACATAGGGAAGGGTTATCACCCCTGTGACATTTGTTTTGCTGTCTTTCCTCCTCTTCAGAAGATTTCACCTCACTTTTTTGTCCCAATGAAAAATGTTTTTTAAAAATTTGGGTTTTTTTGTGGAACAAGGATTGGAAAGCATCAGTGGAAAGGAGAAATTGTTTTCCCATATTAACTCTTACAGGAGAGAATTTCCCTTCCTAGGGGTAGATTTCATCTCACTTCCTGTTGTCTCCTTCCGTTTGCAAGTAGGAGTCGTTTGTAAGTTAGATGTTTGAAAGTAGGGTCCTGCCCTATATACTCAGAAGAAATTTGGGCCTTAGGTGTTGCTGTGGCCACAACACTGTAAGCCCTCACAGGGCCCTGCTGTGAAATATTAGATCAAGAATTGTAATTACATGCCCCTGTTGAACAGGAGCTGAAAAATTAGGCCTTAGGCACTGGTGCCACAACACTGCAACCCCTCACAGACACTCTATTTGGAACGCAGGAACGAGCCCTGCTGCAAAGTATTGCATCAAAAATTGTAATTACACGCCCCTGTTAGACAGGGGCAGAAAAATTGGGCCTTAGGCACTGGTGCTGGTGCCACAACACTGCAACCCCTCACAGACACTCTAGTTGGAACGCAGGAACGAGCCCTGCTGCAAAGTATTGCATCAAAAATTGTAATTACACGCCCCTGTTAGACAGGGGCAGAAAAATTGGGCCTTAGGCACTGGTGCTGGTGCCACAACACTGCAACCCCTCACAGACACTCTAGTTGGAACGCAGGAACGAGCCCTGCTGCAAAGTATTGCATCAAAAATTGTAATTACACGCCCCTGTTAGACAGGGGCAGAAAAATTGGGCCTTAGGCACTGGTGCTGGTGCCACAACACTGCAACCCCTCACAGACACTCTAGTTGGAATGCAGGAACGAGCCCTGCTGCAAAGTATTACATCAAAAATTGTAATTACACGCCCCTGTTAAACAGGGGCTGAAAAATTGTGCCTTATGCCGCGTACACACGAGCGGACTTTACGGCGGACTTTGTCCGGCGGACTGGATTTCTTTCGGACAATTCGATGTGTGTGGGCTCCAGCGGACTTTGTTTTCTCAAAAGTTGGACGGAATTAGATTTGAAACTTGTTTAAAATTTATCCGTTGAAATCGAGTCCGGTCGAAAAGTCCGCCGTCTGTATGCTAGTTCGACGGACTAAAAAGCCACGCTAGGGCAGCTATTGGCTACTGGCTATGAACTTCCTTGTTTTAGTCCGGTCGTACGTCATCACGTACGAATTCGACGGACTTTGGTGGATTGTGTGTAGGCAAGTCCGTTCATTCAGAAAGTCCGTCGGAAAGTACGTCGAAAAATCCGCCGGGCAAAGTCCGCCGTAAAGTCCGCTCGTGTGTACGCGGCATTAGGCACTGGTGGTGGCGCCCAGAACCAAAAATGTTCTTACAAGCTATCAGCGTGATGATTGAGGAGGAAGAGGATTATTACTCAGGGATAGTCACTCAGCATCAGCATAGGCAGTCTTTGAAGGGATCTGAGATTTCAAAAAAAATTATTCGGTTACATCAGCATCAGGTGCTTGGTAGCTGGTGGTGATCCAAGACTGATTCATTTTTATGAAGGTCAGCCGATCGACCGAGTCGGTGGACAGACGCACCCTGTGATCGGTTACCACGCCTCCAGCAGCACTGAATGTGCGTTCCGAAAGAACGCTGGATGCAGGACATTCCAGTAGCTCAATTGCATACTGTGCAAGCTCTGGCCAGTGATCCATCCTCAAGACCCAGTAACCCAGAGGATTTTCGGTGGGAAAGGTGTCCAAGTCTGATCTTGCCCCTAGGTATTCCTGCACCATGTAAAACAGACGCTGGCGATGGTTGCTGGAACCGATCATACCTTGGGGCTGCGGACCAAAAAATTGTCTGAACGCATCGGTCAGACGGCCGCTTCTTTGACTGACCGAAGCCTCAGCAACACGTTGTCCAGAAACAGGAGTTTGTAACCTCCCAGTCTCTGGGAACGCGTTGCACAGACCTTTCTGCAAGGCCTCCCGAAGATGTTTCATCCTCTGCTCCCTCTGCGATGGCAAGATAAGGTCCGCAACCTTACCCTTGTAACGTGGATCAAGGAGGGTTGCCAGCCAGTATTGGTCCTTCTCCTTGATACCACGAATACGAGGATCCTTACGCAGGCTTTGCAGGATCAGGGAGGCCATGCAGCGTAGGTTTGCTGAGGCATTCGGTCCGGAGTCCTCTGGGTCACTAAGGACGACAACGTCCGCAGCCATCTCCTCCCAGCCACGTACAAGTCCATGTGTTCCTTGGGACTGATCCCTTAAAGACTGCTGCTGATGCTGAGTGCCAGGCTCCACCTCCATACTGACACAATCTTCCTCCTCCTCCTCCTCGTCCTCTACCTGTGTGATCGGCGGGCACGCAGGAACACTGTCTGGATAAAGGGGGCCTTGAGAGCTAAGGAAGTCCTCCTCTTCCTGCCTCTGTTCTGCCTCAAGTGCCCTGTCCATTATTCCACGCAGCGTGTGCTCCAACAGGTGGACAAGGGGGACAGTGTCACTGATGCATGCACTGTCAGTGCTCACCATCCTCGTGGCCTCCTCGAATGGTGACAGGACAGTGCATGCATCCCTGATCATGGCCCACTGGCGTGGGGAAAAAAAACCAAGCTCCCCTGACCCTGTCCTGGTGCCATAGTCGCACAGGTACTCATTGATGGCCCTCTACTGCGTGTGCAGCCGCTGCAGCATGGCCAACGTTGAGTTCCACCTGGTGGGCATGTCACAGATTAGGCGGTTCTTGGGCAGGTTAAACTCCTTTTGGAGGTCCGTCAGCCGAGCACTGGCATTATATGACCGGCGGAAATGCACACAGACTTTCCTGGCCTGCCTCAGGACATCCTGTAAGCCTGGGTACCTGCCCAAGAACCGCTGCACCACCAAGTTAAGGACGTGAGCCAAACAGGGCACATGGGTCAGTTGTCCCTGTCGGAGGGCAGAGAGGAGGTTGGTGCCATTGTCGCAAACCACCATTCCTGCCTTAAGTTGGCGTGGCGTCAACCACCTCTGAACCTGCCCCTGCAGAGCTGACAGAACCTCTGCCCCAGTGTGGCTCCTGTCCCCCAAGCACACCAGCTCAAGCACCGCATGGCATCTTTTGGCCTGCGTACTTGCGTAGCCCCTTGAACGCCTACGGAGCACCGCTGGTTCCGAGGAAGAGGCCATGGAGGAAGAAGAAGAGGAGGGGGTGGAGGAGAGAGGTGTGTCACAATCAGCATTTTGGAGGCGTGGTGGCGGAACAACCTCCAACACTACTGCACCTTGTCCTGCATCCTTCCCAGCTGCCAGCAGAGTCACCCAATGCGCCGTGAAACTTAGGTAACGTCCCTGTCCATGCCTGCTGGACCATGAGTCAGCGGTAATATGCACCTTACCGCTGACCGCCCTGTCCAGCGAGGCATGGACATTGCCTTCCACATGCCGGTAGAGAGCCGGAATCGCCTTCCGTGAGAAAAAGTGGCGTTTGGGTACCTGCCACTGAGGAACCGCACATTCCACAAACTCACGGAAGGGGGCAGAGTCTACCAACTGAAAAGGCAGCAGTTGAAGTGCTAACAATTTTGCCAAGCTAGCATTCAACCGCTGGGCATGTGGATGGCTGGGAGCAAACTTCTTTCGGCGGTGCAGCAGCTGGGGCAGGGAAATTTGCCTGGTACAATCTGACGTCGGTGTACCAAAAGCAGATTGCCCACAAGTACTTGGCTGTGACACACCTAATTCTACACCTTCATTCCTCTCACTGCAGGTCTCAGAGAGGCCTGGAGGTCCAGTGGGGTTGGAAATCTCAGCTGATGAGGAGCAAGGAGAGATCCTCTTTGTTCTTTGGTGTGGGTCTTTTAGATACGCTTGCCAACGAACTGCATGGCAGGTCAACATATGTCTGGTCAAGCATGTGGTACCCAAGCGGGAGATGTTTTGGCCATGCGAGATACGCTTGAGACATATGTTGCAAATAGCAGCGGTGCGATCTGATGCACTCGTCTCAAAAAAGGCCCACACCAAAGAACTTTTTGAATAACGCGCAGAGACTGCAGCGCCCTGCACATGTGGAGCTTTGGGGTGTGATGCAGTCAATGTGCTGCCCTTAGGCTGGCCCCTGGAGGGCATCCTGCCTCGTTGGTGATGTGCCGCCTCCTCCTCCTCCTCTCTCCTATCAGGCACCCACGTTGAGTCAGTGACCTCATCATCCCCTCCCTCCTCATCACTGGAGCAAACCTGGCAGTATGCTGCAGCAGGGGGAGCATGACTGCCAGATTGCTGTCCTTCTTGGGCACCCCCTCTGTCCGTGCTCATGTTACTGCCTTCATCAAGCTCAGTATCATCAGAGCCTTCCAAACGCTGGGCATCCTCCTGGAGCATGTACCCAACACTGTGGTCAAACAGTTCGAGGGAATCCTCAGGAGGACATGGTGGAGCTAGGGAAGGAGTCACTGATGACATTGAGCTGAGGGAAGAGGCCGCTGCTTTGCCAGACAAAGCACCCTGGGTGAGAGAGGATGAGGAGGATGAGGACGGCTTGGTCATCCACTCGACCAAGTCTTCCGCATGTTGCGGCTCAACACGGCCAGCTGCCGAAAAAAAGGCCAAGCGTGTCCCATGGCCACGTGCTGATGAGGATGCACCGTCTCCACGACCAGCACTAGACACAGAGCCTGCTTGTCCTCTCTTATTGGCTTGTGACTGTCTGCCTCTCCTTCTTGGCCTTCCAGACATACTAATGGCCTGTAGCTGCACTAAGCTGGGATAGAACACCTGTAATTTTCTTCAGGTAGCTTTATATACTGTAACCAGACAAGCCTGCCTGTCAGTAGGAAGATAACAGGAACGGATCTAGCTGAACACTGTGAGCAGGACGCACTGTACTAAATGTAAATAGTCTAGCTGCCTGACCGTGGTACTAATAGGATCAAATAGAACACCTGTAATTTTCTTCAGGTAGCTTTATATACTGTAACCAGACAAGCCTGCCTGTCAGTAGGAAGATAACAGGAACGGATCTAGCTGAACACTGTGAGCAGGACGCACTGTACTAAATGTAAATAGTCTAGCTGCCTGACCGTAGTACTAATAGGATCAAATAGAACACCTGTAATTTTCTTCAGGTAGCTTTATATACTGTAACCAGACAAGCCTGCCTGTCAGTAGGAAGATAACAGGAACGGATCTAGCTGAACACTGTGAGCAGGACGCACTGTACTAAATGTAAATAGTCTAGCTGCCTGACCGTGGTACTAATAGGATCAAATAGAACACCTGTAATTTTCTTCAGGTAGCTTTATATACTGTAACCAGACAAGCCTGCCTGTCAGTAGGAAGATAACAGGAACGGATCTAGCTGAACACTGTGAGCAGGACGCACTGTACTAAATGTAAATAGTCTAGCTGCCTGACCGTGGTACTAATAGGATCAAATAGAACACCTGTAATTTTCTTCAGGTAGCTTTATATACTGTAACCAGACAAGCCTGCCTGTCAGTAGGAAGATAACAGGAACGGATCTAGCTGAACACTGTGAGCAGGACGCACTGTACTAAATGTAAATAGTCTAGCTGCCTGACCGTGGTACTAATAGGATCAAATAGAACACCTGTAATTTTCTTCAGGTAGCTTTATATACTGTAACCAGACAAGCCTGCCTGTCAGTAGGAAGATAACAGGAACGGATCTAGCTGAACACTGTGAGCAGGACGCACTGTACTAAATGTAAATAGTCTAGCTGCCTGACCGTGGTACTAATAGGATCAAATAGAACACCTGTAATTTTCTTCAGGTAGCTTTATATACTGTAACCAGACAAGCCTGCCTGTCAGTAGGAAGATAACAGGAACGGATCTAGCTGAACACCGTGAGCAGGACGCACTGTACTAAATGTAAATAGTCTAGCTGCCTGACCGTGGTACTAATAGGATCAAATAGAACACCTGTAATTTTCTTCAGGTAGCTTTATATACTGTAACCAGACAAGCCTGCCTGTCAGTAGGAAGATAACAGGAACGGATCTAGCTGAACACTGTGAGCAAGACGCACTGTACTAAATGTAAATAGTCTAGCTGCCTGACCGTGGTACTAATAGGATCAAATAGAACACCTGTAATTTTCTTCAGGTAGCTTTATATACTGTAACCAGACAAGCCTGCCTGTCAGTAGGAAGATAACAGGAACGGATCTAGCTGAACACTGTGAGCAGGACGCACTGTACTAAATGTATATAGTCTAGCTGCCTGACCGTGGTACTAATAGGATCAAATAGAACACCTGTAATTTTCTTCAGGTAGCTTTATATACTGTAACCAGACAAGCCTGCCTGTCAGTAGGAAGATAACAGGAACGGATCTAGCTGAACACTGTGAGCAGGACGCACTGCACTAAATGTAAATAGTCTAGAAGATAACAGGAACGGATCTAGCTGAACACTGTGAGCAGGACGCACTGCACTAAATGTAAATAGTCTAGAAGATAACAGGAACGGATCTAGCTGAACACTGTGAGCAGGACGCACTGCACTAAATGTAAATAGTCTAGAAGATAACAGGAACGGATCTAGCTGAACACTGTGAGCAGGACGCACTGCACTAAATGTAAATAGTCTAGAAGATAACAGGAACGGATCTAGCTAAACTGAATACAGTGTATATATATATATGCAACACCTGGGATGCATATATATACACAATACACTCTAAGTGCAGCTAAACTGACTGACTGTTCGGCCTAATCTATCTAACTCAAATCAAATGACACTGTCTCTCTCTCTCTCTCTATCTCTCAGCACACCGGAACACACACTACACAGGGCCGCCGTGCAGGCGGCCTTATATAGTGTGGGGCGTGTACTAAATCCCCTGAGCCATAATTGGCCAAAGCCACCCTGGCTTTGGCCAATTACAGCTCTCTCTACTGACGGCGCTGTAATTGGCCAAGCATGCGGGTCATAGTGCATGCTTGGCCAATCATCAGCCAGCAATGCACTGCGATGCCACAGTGAATTATGGGCCGTGACGCGCCACACGAATTTGGCGCGAACGGCCCATATCGTTCGCAATTCGACAGACGGTCGAACAGCCGATGTTCGAGTCGAACATGGGTTCGACTCGAACACGAAGCTCATCCCTACTTGGTATCATTCAACCACTGGAAGAATGAGGACATCTAGTGGAGGGGGGATAGGTAGTGAGGGGGACAGCCACGGATTGAAGGTAAGTATTGCAGCCTGAGCTTTGGGGGGGAGTTTGTTACTGTCTGGAGAACTATTTTTAGTGATGAAAAAAGTATACTGGAGTTTGGCTTTAACTATAATGTCTTCATTATTGTTGATCAGGGGTTCCGATACTTCCAGCCTTGGCTGAGGGGGAGGGAGGAGATTCTGCTCACTGTGGTGAATGATGACTTGGTGAGTACCGATATCTGATAATGATCAGTCCTCTGTATACATGAGTCTGGTTTCTCACCGTTTTTTTATTGTCTTGTCTCCTAGGGCTGCCCGTTTCTCCGCTCTCCAGGGTCCCTCGGCAGTGACGCCAGCGGACAACTGCCCACATACAGCAGTGGCCATTCCACCCCCCGGTATTTATATATAATGTCTTTACATAGCATCCTGACCCAACCTAAAGCTGGCCATGTATGTAGTCATTTGATAAAATGGTCTTACTATCAACCCCATTTTCCGTTGACATTGCAAAGCAATAGTGAAGACAATAAATGGTGGTTTTGATCAACCACAAGAATCTAAATTTGACCTTTTTATATTGATTTATTTTTTACAGAGACTTACATAGTGCCTCTATAGACAATTTAGACTTGCATTTACATACAGTATATAGAGGTTGGGTAAAATTATGGAAATACCAGGTAAAATAATTAAATTGTTATCTAATATGGTGCTGGACCGCCTTTGGCATCCAAGACGACCTGAATTCTCCTGGGAATTGCCAAATATAAGTCTTGGATGGTGGATAATGTATTCTGATACCACTCATGCAAAAATCGCTCCAGTACTCGCAGATGCCGGAGGTGGAAAATGGGCCCGGACCTTGTTCTCCAAAATTGACCATAGTTTGCTCTATGATATTGAGGTCCGATGACCGCGGTGCCCAGGGAAGGTGCGAGACTTCATCTGCATGATTGTCCAATAACGATTTGAAAACACCAGCTGTGTGAATCGGAGCATTATGGTTTTGGTAAATGGTTCTTCTGGAAACAATGTCTGCATGGGTTGTGCTTGGTCGGCCAAAATTTGTACATAGTCGATAGTAGTGACTCTACCTTTCAAGGTGATGATGGGGCCTGCAGAATACCAAGATATGGCTGGAGAAGATTAAAGCAGGGTTAGGTTATTAAAAAATATCCCAAGCTGTAAACATCTCACGGAGCACTGTTCAATCCATCATTCAAAAATGGAAAGAGTATGGCACAACTGCAAACCTACCAAGACATGGCCGTCCACCTAAACTGACAGGCCGGGCAAGGAGATCATTAATCAGAGAAGCAGCCAAGAGGCCCATGGTAACTCTGGAGGAACCTCAAAAATCCACAGCTCAGGTGGGAGAATCTTTTCACAGGACAACTATTAGTCGTGCACTCCACAAATCTGGCCTTTATGGAAGAGTAGCAAGAAGAAAGCCATAAGAAGTCCCGTTTTCAGTTTGTGAGAAGCCATGTGGGGGACACAGCAAACGTGCAAGAAGGTGCTCTGGTAGCATGAGAACAAAATTGAACTTTTTGGTCTAAAAGCAAAACGCTATGTGTGGCGGCAAACTAATGCCGCGTGCACACGGTCGGACTTTCTATCCTACTTGGTCCGGCACACTTTCCGACGGACTTTGTCCGCCAGGTGCGCCGGACTTTAAAACGGACGGACTTGCCCACACACGACCGGACTTTCCGGCGGGCTAAGTCCGCCCGTCTTTCCGACGTACTTTCCGTTCGGCCAAGTCCGTTCATTTTGAACGTGACTCAGGTGCGACGGGACTAGAAAAGGATGTCAATCTTGCCGCTTTTATCGGCGAGATTGACACCTTGCGAGCCCCGTCGCGGGTCATACCAGGCCCTTAGGTCTGGTATGGATTATAAAGGGAACCCCGCTACGCCGAAAAAACGGCGTGGGGTCCCCCCTAAAATCCATGCCAGACCCCGATCCGAGCACGCAGCCTGGCCGGTCAGGAAAGGGGGTGGGGACGAGCGAGCGCCCCCCCCCTCCTGAACCGTACCAGACCGCATGCCCTCAACATGGGGGGTGGGTGCTTTGGGGGAGGGGGGCGCCCTGTGGGGCCCCCCCCACCCCAAAGCACCTTGTCCCCATGTTGATGAGGACAAGGGCCTCTTCCCGACAACCCTGGCCGTTGGTTGTCGGGGTCTGCGGGCGGGGGGCTTATTGGAATCTGGGAGCCCCTTTTAATAAGGGGCCCCCAGATCCCGGCCCCCCACCCTATGTGAATGAGTATGGGGTACATGGTACCCCTACCCATTCACCTAGGGAAAAAGTGTAAGTAATAAAACACACTACACAGGTTTTTAAAATATTTTATTAAACAGCTCCGGGGGGGGGATCTTCCTCCGGCTTCGGGGGTCTTCTTCCGGCTTCGGGGGTCCCTCCGCTTCGCATGCAGTGAATGACAAAAGTGAGACTTCCCACCTGTTAGCTCGGTGTCTCATCACACAGCTGAAGCAAAGGAATGTTACATCACTTCCGCATTCAGCCCGAAACATAACGTCACTTTCACACTTGCAAATCATGTAGTGTTCCCATTTTTTTGTCTATCCCCTGTATATTGTACATTCACATCAGTCTTGCCCTCAAGGAGCTTACAATCTAAGGTCCCTAACTCACATTCATACACACACATACTGGGTCCAACTTAGACAGGAGCCAATTAACCTACCAGCATGTCTTTGGAGTGTGGGGTGGGAGGAAACTGGAGTACCCGGAGGAAATCCATGCAGGCATAGGGAGAACATGCAAACTCCAGGCAGGTAGTGCCGTGGTTTGTAGGTAGGGGCCTGTGAATGGCTAGATGTTGGTGCCAAAAGCACAAGTCCCTGCCCAGCTCCCGCCTTTGCTAGAACAGTGAACCTCCTGCTGAGGCTGTACCTTCTGCCATATTGTGCCCCACTCCATGCCAGAGGCCTCCACATGACATGACTTATTTTTATTTCCGCGATGAAGGAATGTCCACACTAAAAGGGTTGCTACACTTTACTTATGGAAAATGGCACAGCAGTCACATTACACTCACATACTAGCCGGGGTTGCTTGACAGTACATAGTCAATTACATTTAGTAGATGATCTGCAGCAGTCACATGTGAAAGCATTGTGCAGCAATTAAATGAATCCATCTTCCCTCTGACAGTCTTTCTCTCCACCCGAGGTCAGTAGTACTGACTGCAATGGAATCTCTGTAGTCACCTCCTCCATAGGTACACCTCTCCTGGGACCTTCCAGGGCAATAGCCTTATTCAGGGAACTCTTGGCAAGGCCTTTTGCAATCCGCCCTAGCTTCCACCTCCACAGGGGTCAGAAGGTCCACAGCCGGCTCTTCTGTGTGCTGGTCCACTTCTCCCAGCCTCCAGCCCTGTCCATAGCCTATACTTGCTGGCTACATCTGCTTAAATGTGGGGTGTTTGGCTCTCATGCCCCAACTACACTAGGCCTCCTCCCAACCTGGCTTATAACTGGACACTGACTCAGTCATGACTACAGGAGGGCTCTAATTAAAAGGGCCCAGCACCTGATGACACTACCATCTGTAACCAGACATTATTCTGGAACAGAGCCACCTAGTGGCAAACTAGCTAGCTGCACCTGCCAACAGGTTGCTATTCGAACCAAGAACCCTAGTGCTGCCAAGTGGAAATGCTAACCGCTTGGCCACTGTGTGCCCACATAATCTAATGAGTCAATGGGACATGAATCTAATGTTTAACTGTAGTATCCTTTTGGCCCCATTCACACCTAAACGATTTTACCGCATTTTGACGCGATTTTGTACAGGTCAAAAGGTCACCAATGTAAAAAGCAGAAAAACGCCCAAATCTGCCTAAAAAAAAAAGTTCCAGAACTTGTTTGAGCTTCAGGCGTTTTGGAGCTTCTGGCTTCAGGCGTTTTGGAGCTTCTGGCTTCAGGCATTTTGGAGTGGAGATGTGAACCATGTCCATAGAGAATAATTCATTTTTTCCCCTCCAGCGTTTTGTAGCTAAAGGCTTCAAGCTACAAAACGCTCAGGTGTGAATGGGGCCTTGCTGAAGCTTTGATAAGTATAGACAGAAATGTTGGGATTCGTTAAAAAAAAAACAAAAAACAAAAAAACGATGAATCAAAATATTCAACCATTTCAAAGGAGCACCCAATTTCAAATTTCAAAGGAGCACTTAATTTCAAATTTCAAAGGAGCACTTAATTTCAAATTTCAAAGGAGCACTCAACTGATATAGATCCAGTTTCGACTTTGACGAAATTCTAGTGGTAGACCAAACTCTTAGGTGGCAGAGTAACTAGCTTCTGGTGATTACGTTCAACCATATTTGAAATTCCTGGTGCACTGAAATGAACTGAAAGTTGACCTTCTGTATGGCCACCTTAAAGCTGAACTTTGGGGCAAACTCTTCAATCTTCCCCAGTACTCAATTAAAATGAACGTCTGTCAGTGTGAAAGGAGCCATAAAGTCACTGAGAATTATATAAGAATACTTCTCCATTCTCCCACTAATTGGTTGAAGAAGGCAAATTGGGACTCTAATTGTGCCTAAAAGAGGACATATACAAGTATAAAAACAATACAACTTTATTACAAAAGTTAAAATCCTATTTAAAGGGAAGCACAAAACAAAGTACAGTTGCCAATATCGCAATTGACGTTTGAAGCACATATCTGAGATTTTAAGAATGCATAATGGATCGATGCGTTTCACGATTTTAACACTTCCTCAGGATCCACGCTCTTGTAACAATGAAGGATACGGCTGTACAGAGCAGACAAAAAAGGGAAGTGCATCGAAAATAGCCACATCCGTAAATGATTGAGGAAGAAATAAATGGTAGTACCAAGTATTACCAGGAGGGCGGACTTTGAAGGCTAAGAAACAATGGAGAGGAAACAGTATAACATTTTCAAATTTATTAAGGTTTAGCAATTACATAGAAAAAATAAATAAAATATCTAGCATTTATGCATCCATGTATAATGTGCGTGAGCCCTTGTATGTCTACATGTTTCGCTGCTAGGCTTCCTCAGGACACAGCCAAGGTTCACGAGCGCAACAGATAAGAGAGTATGTTTCTCTATCTAAAATAAGATACAAATGCCATTAGAAACACATAATTTAAGCAAACACATAAACAAACTGTTCAAGATAAAAATCATGCGTTGGGCACATATGAATATAGGAGCGAAAACTCAGATCGGTACCTTAGTTTTGAAGTACAATGTCACATATAGTCACGGTAAGGCAAATGATGCATTTAGAAGCTAAAAAACCTGAAAACAGAGTAAAAAAAAAAAAGGGGGAAAGAGCAGATGCAATCAGTCTCAATGCAAAGATGTATGTCGCAGCGAAATACATACGTTTTTAGAAAATAAACTTACTTGCTGTACAGAGCATTATTGTACAGAGCAATAATGAAAACATGACAAAGGATAAATTAGCTCAACAATACCAAAATGCTAAGTCATATGGAGTTATGTATTATTCAATATGACTTATCATATGACTGGCCATTCACCAGAGGGAAGACCATGTGGATTCTGAGGGAGGCAGAAAATCACGAAATGCGTCGATCCATCATGCTTTCTTGAAACAGATACCCTGTTTCCCCGAAAGTAAGACCTAGCGTGATTGTCAGTGATGGCTGCAATATAAGCCCTACCCCCCAAATAAGCCCTACCCTGTTTCCCCAAAAATAAGCCCTACCCTGAAAATAAGACCTACAAGGACTTTAACTAGGGCTTATTTGGGGGGTAGGGCTTATATTTCAGCCATCACCGACAATCACGCTAGGTCTTATTTTCGGGGAAACAGGTTATGTGCTTCAAATGTCAATTGTGATATGGTGACTGTACTTTTGTTTTGTGCCTCCTTTTTAATTGGATTTTAACTTTTGTAATAAAGTTGTATTGTTTTTATATTTTTATATGTCCTCTTTAAGGCACAATTAGAGTCCCTATTTGTCTTCTTCATCAATTGGTGAGCGGATGGATTAGTACAATATTAACCAGTTCCAAACCGCTCCATAGCAGATATACTACTACAGGGCGGCCCTCCTGTGCAGAATCACGTATATATACTCGATTCTGCCTTCCGGGGGGTGCGCACGTTTACTTACACTGGATGACCGCCAGCACCCGTTGATGGAAGGACCGAGACACAGAACAAAGCTCTGCCTATGTAAACAATGCAGAGCTCCATTCTGACAGGGGGAGGTAATGGATTTTGTGTCCCTGCAAAGCAGGGAATAAAATCCATCACTTCCCTTAGTAAAAGCAGCACACATAGTACACAAACACTGGTTAGGCACACATTTAAATCTTTGATCGCCCCTGATGTTTAACCCCTTCCCAGCCAGCGTCATTAGTACAATGACAGAGCATATTTTTAGCACTGGTCACTGTGTTAGTGTCACTGGTGCCCACCAAGTGTCAAAAGTGTCAGAATGTCCGCTGCAATATCGCAGTCCCGCTATAAGTCGCTGCTCGCCATCATTACTAGTATAAAAAAAATAAAAACAAATACAAGTTCTAGTATATATCTCATAGTTTGTAGATGGTATAACTTTTGCGCAAAGCAATTAATGTACGCTTATTGGTATTTTTTTTTTACCAAAATTATGTGGCAGAATACTAAATTGATAAAGAAATTTGATTTTTTAAATTTTTTATATTGGATGTGTTTTATAGCAAAAAGTAAAAAAATATTTTTTTTTTGTTTTTTTAAAATTGTCGGTATTTTTTATTTATAGCACAAAAAATAAAAAACGCAGAAGTAATCAAATAGCACCAAAAGCAAGCTCTATTTGTGTGGGGAAAAAAATGATATAAATTGTATTTGGGTACAGCGTCGCACGACCACGCAATTGTTAGTTAAAGTAACGCAGTGCCGTATCGCAAAAAAATTTGTTGGGGTAAATCTGGTCAAGTGGTGAAATATTCATTTTTGGGGTTAGATACACTTTAAGATGTGCAGTACAATCCTGTTAAGTGTATTTTTTTTTTCCTTTGACAGAGCATCTGCCTTGCTGCCCCCTGCGTCACCATGTGAAAGAGAAATTGCTATTCCGGTAAGACTTTCCCATAAATACCATTCTTTTTCCAAACTTTAAAGCAGAATTCTAGTAAACAATAGCATGATAAAAATGAATATAGCCCATTAATGACAAAACCAGCTTTTGCTACAACCACCTTCGGTCCAGAGATTTCCCTCTACAGTACTTTTTTTTCCTGCCACTAGATGTCCTCAGTTTGATGGTCACCATCATTTAACCCACTTCCTCAGCCAAGGCTGTCCTGGACCCACCCCCTCACCTGTAACCGGACAGTGAAAGGAGAAGCAGCACAGTGATGAGCCCAGCTCTCTGTCACTCTGCCCCCTCCTCCTATCAGCATGCTTCCTATTAGCACACAAACTGATTGGCACCTTGTGCTGCTTCTTCCTTTCACACTCTAGCCCTGCTATCCAGGGGTAGAGTGTGAAAGGAACAGGTCATATTCAGGTACTTTAACTGCTTGCATTTAAACAAAAATATATATATTAATGATTACAGATCCACATTCATTTGTATATTTTATTCCTACATAGAGTTCAGTTTTAAGTCAAGACTCCAAGAAGACAGCCAAATACACATACCTGCCAGAGGATTTGTAATTCTGTTCAGTCGGTTCAGTGATGCAGAGAGCACAGCCAAATCCTAGCCCCTGTGGACAGCACTACCGTCCAGCAATACCTGCCCCCAGCCTGTGTCTGGACATTGAAGGAGTAGCAGAATACTGTTAAGGTCATCCCCGTGCTCTCACTCCTGTAAGCACATTCACAGTGTTAGACTGAAATTGTTAAGCAAATGAATAGAGCCCGGACTGTCTCATTGAATACCGCTGTGCAGGGGGTTACAGGAATTTGACCTCAGCACACAGCACAGAGTCCGATATCAATAGAAGGGCTATCATAAAGCTGGAAGAAAAAAAATGACCCTTGCAATTTTCTCTACTTTTCTTTTTTATTTTATCTGTCTTTTTTTTTAAAATAGGAAACACACTGCACTCTGTTTTTATTGGCCGCCTACGCCAAGTATGGTCGCCCGTACGTTTGGGTCCGGTCCAATCACCAACGATTTAGCGGAACGGAGCTCTGCGATAGGGACTCGCCTCTGACGCTGCCGTGCTACTCAGAGTGGGACGCCAAGGGTGAGGATATTTGTGAGGGACCAATGAGATATTGCCTGCATGTGTAATCTATGATTCAACAGGCCTTTCACAGTGCTTCTCAGACACCGCCCCCTAGCTTTACAAATGTAACACATTTTCTCCACAACGGTAAATATTTATACCAATACATCACCCTCTTATAAGCTCTGTGCATACAGTATTATACAGTTTACTTTAATTATGGCGTTAGTTACGTTTTAAGGCATGCTCCCTCAACCACTTAAGGACCGGGCGGATTTGCCCTCTTAATGACCAGGACTATTTTTGCGATTCGGCACTGCGTCGCTTTAACTGACCATTTTGCAGGGTCGTGCGACGTTGTACCCAAACAAAATCGATGTCCTTTTTTTCCCCCACAAATAGAGCTTTCTTTCGGTGGTATTTTTATCACCTCTGCGGTTTTTATTTTTTGCGCTAAAAACAAAAATAGAGCGACAATTTTGAAAAAAAAACCCCAATATTTTTTACTTTTTGCTATGATAAATATCCCCAAAAAAATATATTAAAAAAAAAATTTCTTCCTCAGTTTAGGCCAATGTGTATTCTTCTACATATTTTTGGTAATAAAAAATCGCAATAAGTGTATATTGATTGCTTTGCGCAAAAGTTATAGCATCTACAAAATAGAGGATAGATTTATGACATTTTTATTTTGTTTTATTTTATTTACAAGTAATAGCGGCGATCTGCGATTTTTACAGGGACTGCGACATTGCGGCGGACAGATCAGACACTTTTGACACCTTTTTTCTGACCATTGACATATTTTTGGTAATAAAAAATCGCAATAAGTGTATATTGATTGGTTTGCGCAAAAGTTATAGCGTCTACAAAATAGAGGATAGATTTATGACATTTTTATTTTTTTTAATTTTATTTACAAGTAATAGCGGCGATCTGCGATTTTTAGAGGGACTGCGGCGGACAGATCAGACACTTTTGACACCTTTTTTCTGACCATTGACATTTATACAGTGATCAGAGCTATAAAAATGCACTGATTACTGTATAAATGTCACTCGCAGAAAAGGGGTTAACACTAGGGGGCGATCAAGGGGTTAAATGTGTTCCCTGGGAGGTGTTTCTAACTGTAGGGGGGAGGAGACTGACTGGAGGAGGAGAGAGATCGCTGTTCCTAATCACTAGGAACAGCAGATTTGTCTCTCCTTCCCTGTCAGAATGGGGATCTGTCTGTTTACATTGACAGATCCCCGTTCTGGCTCTCTGTAGAGCGATCGCCAGTGGCCAGCGGACATCGTGGCCGCCGAGCACGCGCATCGGCTCCGGGGTCTGACCGCGCGTGCGCCCCCTAGAACTCTTAAAGCGACTGACGTACAATGACAGTGATTTGCCCAGGAGAGCCAACCTGCTGCAGTACAACTGCGGCGACTGGTCTTAAAGTGGTTAAGCAATATTATCAAAAGTCTTAGGCCACTTTTTTTGCACACCTTAATTGTCATGGCAGCTTAATAATTCAGGCTCTATAGAATCTCAGTTTTCTGAAAGCTACGATATGGGAGCCTGTGTTGAAAATCTTACCTCTCGAATGCCCACCAAGCCTGTGTCAGTCGGATCAGCATGTGGATAGACCCGATCGGCTTGTCAGGTTCTAGGAGACTTCAACAAAATGGCGTCTGTCTGCACGCAGACACTGACTCTCCGTTGCATAAATGTGAATGAGATGGGTAAAAGAGGGTTTCAGATCCTGTTCTCCTTCCTGTAGAGAACGCCTCAGACGCGTTTCGTCCTTTCCGGGGCTTAATTGTAGAGGCGACCCTCAGCAAGGACCGCTGGTGATTACATAGCATCATAAACCACAACCGATCTGTCAGGATTCTGTTCATTTATGGCTTATGGTGCTATATTATTATTATTATTATTATTATTATTACATTATACAGGATTTATATAGCACCAACAGTTTGCACAGCGCTTTACAACAGTAGGGCAGACAGTACAGTTGCAATACAAGTCAATATAGGAGGAATCAGAGGGCCCTGCTCGTTAGAGCTTACAATCTAGGATTGAGGGTCAAGTGATTCGAAAGGGTAATAACTGTGGGGGATGAGATGATGGAGAAAAAAAAAGAACAGTTGTTAGGTGGAGGCAGGGTAGGCTTCTCCAAAGAGAAGTTTTCAGGCATCACCTAAAAGTAGATAGATTTGGAGATAGTCGGACAGAATGGGGCAGGGTATTCCAGAGGATGGGAGAGGCTCGGGAGAAGTCCTGGAGGTAAATATGGGAGAAGGTGACGAGGGAGCTAGAGAGCAGGAGGTCTTGGGAGGAATGAAGAGGACAATTAGGTTGGTATTTTGAGACTAGGCTAGTGATGTAGTTGGGGGCAGAGTTGTGGATGGCTTTGTAACTTATTGTTAGTATTTTGACTTTGTTGGTTGAGTGGCAGCCAATAGAGGGGTAGCAGACACAAAGCAGTTTGTAAGGTGGATGAGTCTGGCAGCAGCATTCATGATGGACTGAAGGGGGGATAGTCTATTTAAAGGTAAGCCAATGAGAAGGGAGTTGCAGTAGCCGAGGTGAGAGATAACCAGGGAGTGAATCGGGAGCTTTGTGGTTTCATTGGTTAGAAAGGGATGTAGTTTGGAGATGTTGCGGAGGTTGAGGCGGCAAGCTTTGGAAAGTGATTGGATGTGGGGCCAAAAGGAGAGTTCAGAGTCCAGGATAACACCTAGGACCCTTGCATGTGTGGATGGTTGTGCCATTGCTCTTGATAGAGAAGTCAGGGGAAGAGGCACGTGAGGGAGGAAATATTATGAGCTCGGTCTTGGACAAGTTGAGTTTGAGGAAGTGGTGTGACATCCAGACAGATATGTCTGTTAGTAAGTTAGTGACACATAACCTATATAGTCACCAGTGGTCCACGCCACAGATTGCCTCTATGGTTAAGCCCTGAAAACGGCGTAGCGGGTCTAAAAAGTTGGAAAACAAGATAGGACCATTCCACTGCCATATCTGTATGTATGATACATGGTGAAAGAATAAAAAAGAGGGAAAAACTTTTTTGGTAGGACGTTAAAGGCAGATGGGACACTAGATAGTATAAAATCAAACTATTTTTATTTGTACACAGTCAAGTATTGAAACAAAGGCATGTATAACACGTGCATTATTAAAAGCATGTGCATAAACGCATCTAATAATAGCAAAAATTATACATCAAATCACTGCAATAGTGTTCCAGATAACTAAGAAATTAAATGGGTCCTTGAGCAGTAACGTGTTTCGTTTTCTACTTCCTCAGGACAGTATAAAATCTAAATTTTTTATTTGTATACAATCTAGCATCTGAAAAGTTCTCTACAGGTTGAGAACAGGAATTAAAGCCATCTTTTACCTATTTTGTTAACATTTATGCAACCGAGAGTTGGTTTCTGTGTGCAGACGGATGCCAATCTGAAAAATGTGTATTTCATTAGTGCTCTTGGAAAATGCAAAACCTGGTCAATGGAGTACTAAAAAAAAAAAATAGTGGACCATTGCACTTCTCATGAACAAAAGAAATAGTTTTGCCTCCATTTTATCCACTAGATGTTGGCGTGTGGCACGTGATATGGGATGTCGTCGGCACATGTGTGACTCCACCCCCGAGGAACCCTCTTGCTGTGGATTTTACATATTTGAAGTCTCTTCCACTTCCAGAACGATCTTTATCATCGGGAGCCCTGGTCAGCTTTTTCCAATCGTTACTCTTGCAAGAGCCAAGAGGGACGCCGCTGTACACCTACGGTATGTTCTCACTGCTCTGCCTTCAGGTGTTATCTTTCTATAAAGACTCTTTGTACCACCTCCAAGGAGTGGAGGGATTCTGGTCAGCTCTGGGTAAGAGGAGACACTGAAACTGTGCCACAAAGAGCATCTCCTTATTAAATGCTTTACAGAGGCCAGAAAGAGGACCCCTCTTCCAGCAGTGCACACATCATTGCTGCAGCTACAGACCCTGTGACCTAGTGCTGCTTTAAATTTAAAGTAGCAGCATAATTATTGCACACCTCTGTATATTCTTCCTGCATGTAGATGATTAATGGCTTTTTTTTAAAATCATGGATACAGTGCAAAAGGGTACTCTTTAAATTGCCGTTCTTCCATCAGATTCAGGGACCCGTTAGATTTGATAACGGAAGTGAAGTTACCAACAATATTTGCTTACTGTGCATACGCAATGCGTTCCAGCATGGCTGCTATGCGTTTCAATAGGTTTCCTAATCTGACAGAAGATGAAGGCGGTGTTGCGTCAGATTTGGCGACCCATCAGATTTCATAACGGAAGTGATGTTACCAGCAAACATTGCTTACTGCGCATGCGCAATGCGTTCCAGCATGGCAGCTATGCGTTCCAATATGTTTTCTATTCTGACAGAACACAAAGGCGGCAAGCGGACAACGTTACTTCGGTTACCAGGGCTGGCCCAAGACATTGTGCTTCCCGGGTCCAAGAATAAAATGCTGCCATGACATACCGTTATTACGTTCAATGGTATGTATGTGGGCTAGGGCAGTATATAGACAGGCTAGGGTAGTATATGGGCAGGCTAGGGTAGTATATGGACAGGCTAAGGCAGTATAGGGGCAGGCTAGGGTAGTATATAGACAAGCTAGGGTAGTATATGGACAGGCTAGGGCAGTATAGGGGCAGGCTAGGGTAGTATATAGACAGGCTAGGGTAGTATATAGACAGGCTAGGGCAGTATAGAGGCAGGCGGAGCAGCACGGGGGGCAGTTGTCATCATGATACACCAAACTGCTGGAAAAGGATCTTGGTCGTCAATTTGCTGGGTAAACAGAAGAGAAGCAGAGGTGGCCGAGGTTCAATTTGCTGCTTCTCTCAAAGTGCTGCCTGGGTCCAATGGACCCACTGGGACCCATGGTAGGGCCGGCCCCTTTACTAAATCTGATGGGTCATCAAATCTGACGCAACACTGTCTTTGACTGCATTAGGGAGATTTCCTCATACTCCTTGTTTGAGTCGGGCGTATTTTATTTAAAGAGGTTTGGGCCAGATTTATTTATTTGTTTTAGTGTCATTGGAAAAGCTTTCTAAACAACCTTACGGTGCAAGGGTGTCACAGTTAGGGTCTGTCGGGGGGGAAGATCGATGGAGGCACAGGGGTGCAGGCGGGTCGATGGAGGCACAGGGATGCAGGGGGGGTCGATGGAGGCACAGGAGTGTAGGGGGTGTCAATGGAAGCACAGGGGTGCAGGGAGGGTTGATGGAGGCACCGGGATGCAGGGGGGTAGATGGAGGCACAGGAGTGCAAGGGGGTTTGATGGAGGCACAGGAGTGCAGGGGGGTCGATGAATGCACAGGAGTGCAGGGGGGGGTCGATGGAGGCACAGGAATGCAGGGGGGTCGATGGAGGCACAGGAGTGAGGGAGGGGTCGATGGAGGCACAGGAGTGCAGGGGGGTTGATGGGGGCACAGGGTTGCAGGGGGGAGGTCGATGGAGGCAGTGGGGTGCAGGGGGGTCGATGGAGGCACAGGAGTGCAGGGGGGGTCGATGGAGGCACAGGGGTGCAGGGGGGTCGATGGAGGCACAGGAGTGCAGGGGGGGTCGATGAAGGCACAGGAGTGCAGGGGGTTCGATGGAGGCACAGGAGTGCAGGGGGTTCGATGGAGGCACAGGAGTGCAGGGGGGGTCGATGGAGGCACAAGAGTGCAGGGGGGTCAATGAAGGCAGAGGAGTGCAGGGGGGTCGATGAATGCACAGGAGTGCAGGGGGGGTCGATGGAGGCACAGGGGTGCAGGGGCGTTGATGGAGGCACAGGAGTGCAAGGGGGGTCGATGGAGGCACAGGAGTGCAGGGGGGTCGATGGAGGCACAGGAGTGCAGGGGGGTCGATGGAAGCACAGGAGTGCATGGGGGGGTCGATGGAGGCAGAGGGGTGCAGGGTGGGGTCGATGGAGGCACAGGAGTGCAGGGGCGGTTGATGGAACCACAGGAGTGCATGGGGGGGTCGATTGAGGCACAGGGGTGCAGGGGGGGGGTTGATGGAGGCACAGGAGTGCAGGGGGGGTTGATGGAGGCACAGGAGTGTAGGGGGGGGTCGATGGAGGCACAGGAGTGAAAGGGGGGTCGATGGAGGCACAGGAGTGCAACGGGAGTCGATGGAGGCACAGGAGTGCAGGGGGAGGGTCGATGGAGGCACAGGAGTGCAGGGGGGGTCGATGGAAGCACAGGAGTGCAGGGGGGGTGATGGAAGCACAAGAGTGCAGGGGGGTTGATGTAGACACAGGAGTGCAGGGGGGACGATGGAAGCACAGGAGTGCAGGGGGAGGGTCGATGGAAGCACAGGAGTGCAGGGGGAGGGTCGATGGAAGCACAGGAGTGCAGGGGGAGGGTCGATGGAGGCACAGGAGTGCAGGGGGGGTCGATGGAAGCACAGGAGTGCAGGGGGAGGGTCGATGGAGGCACAGGAGTGCAGGGGGGTCAATGGAAGCACAGGAGTGCAGGGGGGGGTTGATGGAGACACAGGAGTGCAGGGGGGTCGATGGAAGCACAGGAGTGCAGGGGGGAGTCGATGGAAGCACAGGAGTGCAGGGGGGGTCGATGGAAGCACAGGAGTGAAGAGGGGGGTCGATGGACGCACAGGAGTGCAGGGGGGTTGGATGGAGGCACAGGAGTGCAGCGTTCATTCGAGGTGCAGGAGTGCAGGGGTCCCTGGAGGTACAGATTTGCATTTGATCGCTGGAGGCACAGGATTGCAGGGGGTCCCTGGGGACACAACAGTGCATAAGTCAGGGCTGAGCAATGCCCGGGGGGGCGAGAACCCGAGAAGAGGAGGATCAGGGTTGCTCTGTGCAAACCCATTACACAGAGCAGATAAGTATAACATGTTTAGTTTGGTAAATAAGCATCAGTGGGGACAAAGTGGTGAGGAAATGTCGAAATTGAATGTTGAAGAGCTTTCTAAAGGTCAAGCAATGTTTTATCTTTTGCCTTTTCAGTATTAGAGGACCTACTTGACCTCACGCGGCTCCACGCACAGACTCTCCAGGAACTTAAAGAGCAGAATCTCATCAAAAATCTCCTCTGAAATCTACTCTATGCAGACCGGATTGCATCTTGGACCCAACACCAGAATTTTAGTTATAAAATTAACCATTAAAATCCTTAAACAGACCTATGTGACCTTTTCTCCCAATACTCCAAAAAAAAGGTAATAAAATGGGCCTTTCAATAACTTTACATGTCTGTACCAATAAATTCTAGATGTGTGTTTTCAGAAAAATTTTAGTTTATATTGTAAAAAGCCATCCCTGAGTTTCAATCTGGTGATTTTGCTTAGGCTGATATATCATCAACCAGATGAAGGAAGAAACATTTCCTCAGTCCCCTCTCCCTTAGCAATCCGACTGTAAATTTGCAAGGTGAGAGGCTGGGGCTGATCTGTGTAAGATAATTGTGAACAGGATTTATATGATTGTGTCATCTCAGTCCAGGAGGTGGATGGTGATCCTGGATGATGCCGGATAGACATGTGTTTTGTTTCAAATAGATTCGATATGTTACTCATTTCATTTATTGGTTTCAAAATTAGTTTAGTTTAGTTTCAATGAAATTGAATCTGTTTAATAATTTTTCCGAATTTTTGGAAGGATTTGAATCCGGGTCGGTTCGAAAAATGGTTGACCAATTTGAATTCTGTGTGAATAGCTGGTTGTTAAGGAGCGGGCTGGAAAGCCGGCCGCCGCGTCCTTAACAACAGATGAGTCATCGGCTGTCAGCGAGCTTCCCCGCTGACAACTGAAATGTAAACAAAAAAAGGCCGGCAACTAAAAATTCTGTAAAAAACAGCATGGGGTCCCCCCCCAAAATCCATACCAGACACTTATTCGAGCATGCAGCCCGGCAGGCTAGGAAATGAGGGGGGTGCGAGCGAACAATACCAGACCACATGCCCTCAACATGGAGGGAGGGGTGTGCCCCCTGCCTCAAAGCACCTTGTCCCCATGTTGATGAGGTCAAGGGCCTCTTCCCCACAACCCTGGGTGGTAGTTGTGGGGGTCTGTGGGCGGGGGGAGCTTATCAGAATCTGGAATCCCCCTTTAACAAGGGGGCCCTCAGATCCCAGCCCCCCTCAATGTGAATGAGTAAGTGTAATAAGTGAGTACAGACACAACACGAGTATTTGACAAATCCTTTATTAAAAAATCGAATTAATAAAAGACAATGTCCCCCCCCCCCCCCGGTGTAGATCCATCCTCAATCACAATGCCCGCTGGCTGACTCAAAAAAAGGAGGCTCCCGCCCTCTGCCTGACATTTCTTAAATAACGAAGGGGCGGAGTTACCTGACGACATCATTGGGTGACCCCCTGCCCCCCACGCGACGTCATCGACCCAGCATGCCTCGGTCGATGATGTCACAAAAAGGCAGGGGGCCACTCGATGATGAGTTTCAGAATTTGGATCGTCCTGAAAATGTAGAATTCGTTATAAAATGAATATACAAAACTCGGAGATTTGGATACATCTGCATCTCCGAATAACCCAAAAATTCTTTCGAATTTATATTTGGACCAAAATGAATTGCACGTGTCTAATGTCAGAACAAAGAAAGCTCCATCCTTCTGGAGAGAAATGCATCTGAAGGCATTGCAGGATGTCTTGTGAGGTGTTGACAAAAATGAGAAGCTGAAAAAGAAGAAAATTGTGGAAGAAGGTCCCTCACCCCTTACTTTCACGTAACCAATGCCAAGACACTGGTCATGTAAAAGGTGTACCTGAGGAATACGCAGGGTACTTTTTTGTTCTTTTATTACAGAATATCACACAGGATGATGATTAAATTAATGATACATAAAGTTGACATCATAGGTCATTGTAACATCTCTCCAGAATGGAAGGAACCCAAGGAACCCAAGACCTCAAAACCCTGATCTCTCTATCCTATGTCAACTTTCTTATCCTTTTTTTTTTTTTTTTTAAATAATGTATTGTACTAATAATACTGTAATAAAACAAATAAATAACAATCTTGTCATTATTTTTGAAGGCCTTTAAAGAGGGAAAGCAGTTTTGAGTAAATTCAAGTTTTACATGTCAGGCATGGGAAGATTCCTAATTTGGAAATCTTATACATTTTATAAATTTGATTTGTAAATTTACACTGAGATTAAATTACACACAGGTGGACTCTATCTACTAATTAGATGACTTCTGAATACAATTGGTTACACTAGATTTTAGTTGGGGGTATCAGAGTAAAGGGGGCTGAATACAAATGCACGCCACACTTTTCACATATTTATTTGTAAAAGAATTTGGAAAACAATTTATCATTTTCCTTCCACTTCACAATTATGTGCCACTTTGTGTTGGTCTATCACATAAAATCCCAATAAAATACATTTACGTTTTTGGTTGTAACATGACAAAATGTGGAAAACTTCAAGGGCTGTGAATACTTTTTCAAGGCCCTGTATCTACTCAGCATAACATCATCTTTTATATTTTACAAAAAAATTTATTTTTTTCGCATTAACCGCTTGCCTCCCACCCACCGTCAAATGACGGAGGGGCGGTGCAGCTCTTGTTCTGGGATGACGTCATATGAAGTCGTCCCAGAAAGGCCGCTCTCGCGTGCCTGCGGTCCCCAATCCCTGTAAAAAACCACGGCCGAGGCTCTTGAACCATGTGATCGGCTGTGTCCAATCACAGGCGGTCACATGTAAACACGGAAATGCCGGTAATCGTCTCTCATCGCCTCACAGTGACAGAGTGTGTGGGGAGGAGAGCCGATCAGCGGGATCTCCTCGCAGGGGACATGGAGACATGTAATCAGGGTACTGATCATCAGTGCCCTGATTACAATAAAGCGCCACCAGTGCCAACAATCAGTGCCCACCAGTGCCAGCAATCAGTGCCCACAATCAGTGCCCACAAGTGCCACCAATCAATGCCCATTGGTGATGCCAGTCAGTGCTGGCTATCAGTGCTGCCTATCATTGCTGCCCATCAATGCCCATCATACCACCCATCTCTGCCCATCAGTGCTGCCTATCCATGTTGCCTATCAGTACTGACCAGTGCCGCCTATCAGTTCCCACCAGTGCCACCTATCAGTGCTCATCAGTGCCACCTATCAATGCTTATAAGTGTGGCATATTAGTGCCTCCTCATCAGTGCCCATAAGTGCCACCTCCTAAGTGCCCATCAGTGCAGCCTATCAGTGCGCCTCATCAGCGCACATCAGTGAAATAGAAAAACTACTTATTTACAAAATTTACTGACAAAACTAAGAAAAACTTCTTTATTTTTTTCAAAGGTTTCGGTCTTTTTTTTTTTTGTAAAAAATTAAAAACCCAGCAGTGATTAAATACCACCAAAAGAAAACTCTATCTGTGTGAAGAAAATGATAAAAATTTCACATGGTTACAGTGTTGCATGACAGTGCAATTGTCATTCAAAGTGCAACAGCGCTGAAAGCTGAAAATGGGGCCTGGGCAGGAAGGGGTGAAAGGTGAAAGTGCCCGGTAGGCAAGTGGTTAAAATTCAAAAAATTGTTTTTTCCCAAAAAAATTGTGTTTGAAAAACCCACTGCGCAAATACTATGTGACATAAAAAAATTGCACAAATTGCCATTTTATTCTCTAGGGCAGGGATATGAAATTAGCAGACCTCCAGCTGTTGCAAAACTGCAAGTCCCATCATTCCTCTGCCTCTGGGTGTCATACTTATGGCTGTCAAAGTCTTGCTATGCCTCATGGGACTTGTATTTCTGCAACAGCTGGAGGTCCGCTAATCCCTGCTCTAGGGTCTCTGCTTAAAAAAAAAAAATTATATATATATATATATAAAATGTTTGGGGGTTATAAGTAATTTTCTAGCAAAGAATACTGTTTTAGCCCATGTTCACACTGAGGGCGGGCTGAACACGATTTCAAACCTGCGTTTCATTGCGAGTTCGGGGGTGATTTGACAGACACCTGTGCGGGTTCATGCACAGATGTCTATTGAAATCACCCCCAAAGTCGCCAAAAGTAGCAGGAACTACTTTTAGGAAACAGTGTGGCGTCGCACTAAATCGTGCGTTGTCGTTGCTGGCAATAGGCTCCGATTTGGCATGCGATTTGATCGCATGCCGAATCGGCCCAATGTGAAGGTAGGCTCAAGCTTGTAAACAAAAAGTGCCAGAAAAGCAAATGAATATACTAATTGATTATAAGGCTTTCCAATCTTCTTTTTTTAATATAAAGTGTACCCCTACTCGAACTTAGAATGAGATGCAGCTTTTCTCAGAAAAGGTTCACAAAACTTTCAAAAAACAGGTGGTACCAGGGCTTCCTCTAGTGGCCGGTCATATGATTGCACAATTAGGTTTGTACACAATTCGCATTGTGGCAGCTCTTTCCTCTGCTCTATGGAAAACATCCACAAATAGACGACCCAGCTGTGCGCCTGCAGACTGCTGATATATACACCAGTGCTTCCCAACCTTTTTTCAGTCATGGCACCCTTTGAAAGTATAAAAGAGCTAGAGGAACCTCAGTCTAGATCCCCAGAGTCCTCAGTCCCTCCCCACTTTCACACACCAGAGTCCTCAGTACACTGACAACATGGCAGTGCACCGGGCAGGTCTAAACAGAGGCAGATTTTAATCCCCTTATGAATGCTGGGGCTGCCCTGAATGTCGCTCATCCCACCATAAGAATTATGCACTTCCATGATGCCAGTGGCTGGCCTACCTGCACCATGGAAATGCATGATGCTGTGCAAAAATACTGGAATTCTAAAATATTAGGAATGTTGGGACTAGACAAAATTGTCAAAAACTGCACAAGCGTTAATTATTACCTAGATGAGGACGTGATTGGTTTCCTACTATGTAGCGGAGTAAAGATAACCCTTATGGAGAGACCCTTTTTGGTTAGAAATCACCTCTCAATTTCCATACCTTGAGGTGAAGGCTGTGGACCTGAGGGTGAAAAACTGACCCCTGGCAGAAGTTTTTATCTCCAGGTAAGTGGCCAGGTTAGATCAATGCATGTATTCAAAATCATCGATTGTCTGCACATCTAAGAAAGAACAGAATTTTGGGCTATGCACAAGTGAAACTTGTCTGCGGGATGGAGGAATGGGCAAAACAGAACACATGCGGAGAACCTGTAGTTTTAGGCCCCTGGGCTTTGGGCAAAAGGAGGAAGTCCACAGGTCTTGCAAGAAGAGGCAGGCAGCAAGGTCACAGGCGATAATAGGGCACCAAAAAGCATAAGTCCAGGGTGACAACAAGATACAGAAAACAGTAGGTCCAGGAGCCCAAAGCAGCACTAGGGAACAGCAAAGAGAAGTCCAGAGTCACAGACTTAGCAACCTGAAATTCAGTTAAATTTACTCCGGAGATGTTACAGGTCAGAGATATGTAACAGCATAGAGGTATGTCCAGAGGGTGACATAGCAATAGTCCAGGCACAGCAAGGGGCAATTGGCAACAGAATACAGCCAGGAGGATACAGGTAGCTCACGGGAGGGGGGAAACACAAAAGGAAGGTCTTGTGTGGCCTGGCCTCAACTCAGGGTCCATGCAAATAGTATTTTGCAAGAGGGGAAAATTGCAGGAAGGTACTCAAAGGGCAGCAGATCACAGACTGCATATATGGCCTAGCCTTAACTCAAGGTCCATGCATGTAACACATCACAGGAAGGAGACACAGTAGGAATGTCTTGTGTGACCTTTCTTCAACTCAGGGACCATGCATCTAGCACATTGCAGAAAGTGGGAGCACAGCAAAATGTTTTGTGTGGCCTGGCCCAAACTCAGGGTCCATGCAGGTAGTACATCCCAGAAAGGGAATATAGCAGGAAAGTACTGATTAGGCAGTAGATCACAGGGTCGATGTGTGGTCTGGCCTCCATTCAGAGTCTACGCAGGTAGTACATCAAAGAAGGGGAATACAGCAGGAAGATACTTACAGGGCAGCAGATCACAAGGTCCATGTGTGGCCTAGCTTCAACTCATGGCCCACGTAGGTAGCGAATCACAGAAGGGAAATGCAGAAAGAAGGTCTTGTGTGGACTAGCCTCAAGTCAAGGTCTGTGCAGGTAGTGCATCACAGGAGGGAAACAAAGCAGGAAAGCACTCACAGGGCAGCAGATCACAGGGTCCATATGTGGCCTTGCCTCAACACAGGGTCCACAGAGGTAGGACATCAAAGTAGGGAAACACAGTGGGAAAATCTTTTGTGGCGTGACCTCAACTCAGATCTTCTGGCTGGGCTTTCCACCCTGTGACGGAACCGCTTTGGCACTCCGATTAGGTGCTTCCCTCCGCCAACCAGTGCCTCCTGCCCTCCAAACCGTTCCGAGCAGACTGAGAGCTAATACCAGCCCTTTTTACCCGAATCATCGTACACAGACAAGGTCTTGAGGTAAGGAAGGTAAGGAGGTAAGGAATGACTCTTTATTGAAACTCAGACACATACTTTATACCCCACAGGAGGATATTCCCCTCCTGATCATATTACCCTAATAATACAATCTGTAAACAAGAATATAATTAAAATAAGCCAAACAACAGCCAACATATACTATAAACATTAAGCTAAATAAACAACTAGCCACCTAGGTGACTCAGTGCCCATCCAGACAATGTTGTGATTAAACAGAGATCCCACTCCAGGTCAAACTGCCCATCACCAAGGTCACAACAAAGTACATTACAATCATAAGTATAAACATATAACATCCCACAATAGTTTGCAAACAAGGTGGAGGGGACACAATACCAGCAGACAGAAAGAAACAATAGGTGACCCATTTAACAATGGGAGAGACACAAACTTGTGTATTCTGTCCACTAGACAAGTCATCAGAAGACATACAATGTTCCAGCAGTCTGATACAGTGGAATTAATTTATCTTCATAGATCTCTTGAGGATTATGGTTGATAGATATTTCTGTCCCAAGTGAAGGAGCCTCTCCAACCCAGTCTGCAGGAGGGCCACCATACATCCTCTGACCATTACCCTGTACAGGATTAAATTTACACCTTTCCAACCACTCCAAAAGGGAAGCTTTATTATCCTTATTCAGAGAATTAATCCAAGCCTTGTTCTCAGCGTCCATTACATTGTTGTCAATCATTGGAGAACGATCTGCTCTCTCCATGGGCCATAATCAGTGGGTAGGAGGCTTGACCCTAGTCCTCCCCAAAAGCCTCTGTCCTGGTTGGGTCTGTCACACACCCTTTCCACTTGCATCCATATTTATCATTATTGGATCTGTGGTGTTCCTTTGAATTCTTTTGGTCCCAAACTAATTTGTCCAATCTAGAGTATCTAACACTCTTGTGAATGCTTAATCTGGTCCTTAATTTTATACCCCTTTCCAATACATTAGAATTGCTACTTGTAGATTTCTGCAATGAGACATAGCCCAAGGAACTGCCAAGACTGTTGAAGTTGGAAGCCTCAAAAGAGACATTGCTTGTCTCACTGATATCTTGGTTGATACTTGAAACAACCGTACCTGCTCCTGCATTTTTACCTGTTTCTCTATTGTGGGAATCAATTTTTGTTGAACTGAGTCCAAAGGATCCCCAATAACACTTTCCTCTGCAGGGAAAGCAAATTTTACCATGTTCAGAAGTGAACTTCCAGCTGTGTGAAACAACAGGATCTCCTTGATAGAATTTACCAACAATATGGCATCTGGATAAGGGACAAAAGAGATACCCTGTTGCCTCAGACCCACTTCCAGTTCTTCTTTGACCTTTGTAAAAAAAAGCCATGGGGCACTGGACAGGCCAAATGGCAATGCCCAGAATTGAAGATGGATAAGATAGAAATGAACATTACAGCTGCCCTGAGGAATTTAGTTGATCTCACGTGAACTGGGTGCCCCAGTGGAAGTGATGCAATTCAAATCACTTATGGATAAAGATGTCTGGTGGGGTATAAGTAATAATTTTATCGTCAATTTCAGCTCCAAAAAATGCATTCCAGAACATGAGAAATTGCCCACTCTTCTCCCCCAAGGGAGGACGTAGAAACTTACCTCAGAACCTACTGGGTGGAAGCACTGTCTCCTCTACAAAGATGCTAGGTGCTGGTGAGCTTGGCATGTACAGGTATCTCCTGTGTGACATCCACCTGAAAGAACCAATGCCTTCATCATGTACCAGGACAGGATCTTCTCCGTCCCTTGAAGCCCATAAATGTTGGAACAGTTTATGGCACGAAAGCTGCGCATGGGACACTCTTGGACTTTCCAGCATGACAATGACCCTAAACACAAGGCCAAGTTGACCATCCAGTGGTTACAGCAGAAAAAGGTGAAAGTTCTGGAGTGGCCATCACAGTCTCCTGACCTTAATATCATTGAGCCACTCTGGGGAGATCTCAAATGTGCGGTTCATGCAAAGATGACCAAAGACTTTGCATGACCTGAAGGGATTTTGCCAAGGCGAATGGGCAGTTATACCACCTGCAAGAATTCGGGGCCTCATAGACAACTAGTAGGGCGTACACACGGTCGGACTTTGTTCGGACATTCCGACAACAAAATCCTAGGATTTTTTCAGACGGATGTTGGCTCAAACTTGTTTTGTCTACACACGGTCGCACAAAGTTGTCGGAAAATCCGATCGTTCTAAACGCGGTGACGTAAAACACGTATGTCGGGACTATAAACGGGGCAGTGGCCAATAGCTTTCATCTCTTTATTTATTCTGAGCATGCGTGGCACTTTGTCCGTCGGATTTGTGTACACACGATCGGAATTTCCGACAACGGATTTTGTTGTCGGAAAATTTTATCTCCTGCTCTCCAACTTTGTGTGTCGGAAAATCCGATGGAAAATGTCCGATGGAGCCCACACACGGTCGGAATTTCCGACAACACGCTCCGATCGGACATTTTCCATCAGAAAATCCGACCGTGTGTACGGGGCATAAGACTTTACCCTGTCATTGATGCTAAAGGGGGGGCAATACGCAGTATTAAGAACTAAGAGGTGCAGACTTTTGAACAGGGGTCATTTCATTTGGTTACTTGTTGCCATGTTTAGTTTTATGATTGTGCCATTCTGTTATCATCTACAGTCACAGAATATAAATCCCATAAGAAATAAAAGAAATGGCCTGCTCACTCATGTTTTCCTTAAAAATGGTACATACTGTATTATATTATTATTATTATTATTATTATAATACACAATTTATATAGCGCCAACAGTTTATGTAGCGCTTTACAATATAGAGGTGGGACAGCACAATTACAGTACAATTCAATACAGAAGGGACAGGAGGGCCCTGCTTACATTCTAAAGGGAGGGGGCGGTGGTACAAAAGGTAATAGCTGCGGGGAATGATTTGATGGGGGTGGCTCTGGGACAGTTGTTAGGTGGGTGTGGGATAGGCTTCCCTGAATAAGTGAGTTTTCAGGGATCTCCTAAAGGTGGACAGGATAGGGGCTGATCTGACATACCTGGGCAGGGAGTTCCAGAGGATGGGAGAGGCTCTGGAGAAGTCCTGAAGGCGAGCATGGGAGGAGGTAACAAGGGAGCTAGAGAGCAGGAGGTCCTGGGAGGAGCGGAGGGGACGATTCTCCAACTTTTGAGCACAACTGTACTTGTACTAATTGTATATAAAATAGAAATCGATATTTTTTTTAAAAAAGCAGATCTCCTTTTTTTAAAAAAATGGGCCCCTCGGAGTTGTTAGCCATAACATGCTAGTATGCACTTCATATTAACACAGTATGGCAGACTTACCTGTCAAACAATCCCCTCCAGCGCTGCGCTGTCAGCTCTCCTGCTGGTCAAAGGCACTTCCATGTTTTCCCAGTCTCCCTTCTATCAGGAACCATGAATCAGACCGAGACAGAAGTATAGTTAAATCACACTTGTTTAATAATAATAATAAGGTAAACAGAGTAAGCGTAGTCAAAACAAGCCAGAGTTCAGTAACCAGATCGGTTAGTCAGCCAAGCAAATGTCAGAGATAAACGTAGTAGTACAGCAAGCAGGATCAGGAGCCAGAAGGAACGTCAGCCGAGCAAGTCTTCAACAGGAACGCAGGAGAAAGTCTCTGTGATGTTGACAAAGGCGAAGGCAGAGATCAAGAGAGCTAGATGGCTTTAGGTAGGCAGGACTGATGAGCAGAATCAACAACAGCTGGATAACTGTGGATAGAGATGGGAGCTGGCAATTAGCCGACAGCTGAGCGGCCAGCTCAGAGAAGGAAGGCCTTAGCCCAGCCCTGACACCTTCTGAGTTTGGACTCTTCAGTCACTTGATTGGCCTGGGCCGTGATGACGTCACTCCTGCACATGGGAGTAACATCATTATCATTATAACACCATAAATACCAACCGAATCGTTCTCTTCGTTCCTCCCAAGAACTCCTGCTCTCTGTTCCCTTGTCATCTCCTCTCATGCTCACCTCCAGGACTTCTCCAGAGCCTCTCCCATCCTGTCAGGGCTTGGCTCAGCCCTTCCTTCTCTGAGCTGGCCGCTCAGCTGTCGGCTAATTGCCAGCTCCTATCTCTCCACAGTTACTCAGCTGTTGATGATATCCTGCTTGTCAGTCCTGCCTACTCAAGTCGTCCAGTCCAGAGGAGCTCTGCCTTCGCCTTGTTCAATATCACAGAAACTATCTCCTGCGATCCTGTTCAAGACTTGCTGACATCCCTTCTGGCTCCAGATCCTGCTTGCTGTTCCACTACATTGATCCCTGACTTCTGGCTTTGTTGACTATCCGTTCCGGTTACCGAACTTTGGCTATGTTTTGACTACGTTTGTTCTTTTTACTTTTATTATTAAACAAGTGTGATTTAACTGTACTTCTGTCTCGGCCTGATTTCATAGTTTCTGACACATCCTTTGGAATTCCCTACCCCAATTTGTCCTGACTATCTCCCACTACTCTATCCACTTTTAGGCGAACCCTGAAAACTTTTCTCCTCAGGGAAGCCTATCCTACCTTCACCTAACAACTGTACAGTTTCTTTCTATTATTGGCTCATCCCGCCCCCCCCCCCCCCCCCCCCAGCCCAGCCCCAACCGCCCACAGCTATTACCTTTTGTATCACTTAACCCTCCCTTTTAGATTGTAAGCTCTAAGGATTCCTCCTGTATTGAATTGTATTATAACTGCACTGTTTGCCCTAACGTTGTAAAGTGATGTGCAAACTGTTGACGCCATATAAATACTGTATAACAATAATTATGGCACAGAGCTGTGCCGTAAATATATGCTGAGCTGCGCATGCACGACTAACGCTGACAGGCAGGTAGAAGCACTTACTGTACGACAGAAGAGACCAACAGGGTCACTTCTGTCATAAAACTACTGTCAGCGTTTTGTTTTTTTTTGTTGTTTTTTTTATCAGGTTCAGTTGCACTTTAATGACTACAGATCTGGATGACATTCTGCATGTGTGGAAATGATCTTTCAATACATTGTAATAGTTGCCTATAAGTTGGTGTCTACATTTGCTCTTGTGCTGACAGTTTGCTAGCTCTTCCTGAACTCTGTCCATGCACTCAGCCATGTCTCCCCCCTTTTCCTCTCCTCCTCTGTCTTCTCTCTTCCGCCCTTTTTTCTTTCTCCTCCCTCCCCAACATCTTCTATTTTTTGCCTCTCCTCCTCCCCTCCTCTCTGTTTCCTGTCATTCTTTTTTTTTTTTTTTTCTCCTCTTTCACTGGAACGAATCCAGGAACCAGAAAAACACTCGTGCTGATATCCAAGCAGCTGAGCGCAGACCTTCCTCCTCTTCTCTCTCCTCCATTCCTCTCTTTCCGAACGCTTGCCAGCGTCGCTGACACCCTCCGTCACCCACCTTGCTGCTCCGCCGCTAACCTCCGTCACTAATCAGTCTTGCACAGTTCATAGATTTCAGAGGAAAAGGGCCTTAAGAGTCGCACACTTGCCTTAACACTTGTTCTGAAACTTTTTTAGCTGTCCGCGGAGATAAGGTACAAGATGGCCGCACTTTGGCTCAGGGAGGCTTGACTTTTTTTTTTTTCTGATGGGAATTAGAGAATAGGAAAGAATTTTTTTTTTTTTTTGGCACTTATGTCCCTGATATTTTATTTTTTTTGCCAAGTTTAAGTTTCATTCATTCTAAGCGGAAAACAGAGGACGCTGATGAGAAACGAAGTATTGAAAAACGACGATAGACCGCAAGAGGTGCTGGGAAGTTTCGAGGAAATCTCACTTTCAGCAATTTTTCTTCCTTTCTGAAACCTTTGTCCACTTTATTTTTTTTGCTTTTGTTTCTTTTTAGTGTTTGGTTTCGCAAACCTTTGTTGTGGTCAGGTTTAGTTCTTCATCATCCAGCGTTACAAGATCGTCTTATGTCATGTGTTACTAGTATTAAAGCTTTACTAGTCTGCGATTTTCAAATAGGTCACATTACGGTCTGCGCTGATCGGCGGGCAAGTTGGCGGCTAAGGATGTAGGGTTATAGGGGAACGGACTGACCTCAATGTCGCGTTGGAGTAAGAGGAGGGCAGGTCGGACTGCTCTGCTCCCGCTGCTACTCCTGGCACTGGCACTAGGGGGCGCCGCTCTCTTCCTGGCATCCCTGAACCTGCTTCTGACGACTACTGCCTGGGGCCAAAGCCTAATCCAAGGACGGGCACACCTGCAACAGGTAAGGAGATACAACTATGCAACATTAAAAATGTATCAAGAAAACTTAAAGCGGCCCCTAGCATCGGATATGTAAGTGGGGGGGGGGGGTTAGTACAATTCTGAATTTGGCCACAAGGTGGCACCCTCCGCATAGATAAATAGTGGGTTGCATTAGTAGGAGGAGTTTAGGCAGAGAGTCCAAAGGACAGGGGTGAGACTCCAGAGCTGGCCCCCATGGGACTTAGTGGGCCCTTTTCTGCAGAAATGTAGAGCTTCCAGTGATTTGTATTCCCCGGCTAGGAAATACCTGGAAGGGTCCTGGTGCCCTGGATAGGAGGGAGTCGGGGACAGGACATAGATGGCCTGACCTGGGAAAGTGCTGATGACTGCTACCATTATTGGTGAGAAGCTGTAGTCCCTGAAGTTGTCTACCTTGAAGTTGTAAAGTAAAGCTCTGAAAATTAAATTAACTTACCTCTTCTTGTTACCATTGGCCTATCCTTTGAACTGGTACCTGGCTCAGCCAGGAAGAAGGTATGTAAGGGGGGTGTTAGTACAATTACAAGTTTGGCCACTAGGTGGCACCCTCTGCATTGAGAAATAGTGGGTTACATTAGACAGTAGGAGGAGTTTGGGCAGAGAGTCAAGAGGACAGGGGCGAGACTTCAGAGCTGGCCCTCATGGGACTTGGTGGGGCCTTTCTGCAGATATGTAGAGCTTCCAGCGGTTGGCATTTCCCTCCTGGGTAATACCTGGAGAGGTCCCGGTGCCCTGGATAGGAGGGAGCTGTGGACAGGACATGGATGGCCTGACCTGGGAAAGTGCTGAGGACTGCTACTATTATTGGTGAGAAGCTGTAGGCCCCGAAGTTGTCTACCTTGAAGTTGTAAAGTAAAGCTCTGAAAATTGATTGGACTCACCTTTCCTTGATACCAATGGCCTATCCTTTGAACTGGTACCTGTCTCAGCCGGGAAAAATGTGGGGTGAAGTGTCGGGTATGGTAAGATACATGTGCTGGTAAAATGTGGAACTTACGCTACTGTAAATTAGGCCAATAGGCCTATTGGTGGTACCCAGGCATGAAACTTTATGTCCACGTTCTAATGGCTCTGCCTACAGGTACATTTTGCATGTTAAGTACATGTAACACTTCCAGGTATTTATTACCTTCCACAGTGATGACTACATTCCCCTTGACAATGCCTTCATCTTCTTTTCCTCCCAGAACGGCGCCATCTTAGTTTAGATATCTTGGGTCACCATCTACTTCCTGAACTGAGATGCTGTCTCCGAGCTGACATGATCATATAAATCCTACGGTCTATGGATTTCCTGGTAGTGTTCACAAACATCTGACACAGATCAGACCCTGCTAGAGCCTCTTACTGTGTGACTTCCTGCCAAAATTCTGAGTAATATGTTCAAAGATGAAATATTCTGAGAAAGCATGATCTTTGACTTTAAGCTCTGTGCAGACTTCTAGGCAAAGCAGTTAACCAATTACAGGAGCAGGGGGCTGGGAATTCTGGGTAATTTTTGAACATCCCAACAGGCTTCAAAAATCATATTGAAAGGAGAATTTAAATGCTAAACTGGCTTGATTAGCAGTTGTACAGTACCTCACAAAAGTGAGTACACCCCTCAAATTTTGGTAAATATTTTATTATATCTTTTCATGTGACAACACTGAAAAAATGACACTTTGTTATACAAGCTGTACACTCACTACTTTACATTGTAGCAGTGTAAATTTGCTGTCCCCTCAAAATAACTCAACACACAGCCATTAATGTCTACACCGCTGGTAACAAAAGTGAGTACACCCCTAAGTGAAAATGTCCAAATTGGGTCCAATTAGCCATTTTCCCTCCCCGGTGTCATGTGACTCGTTAGTATTACAAGGTCTCAGGTGTGAATGGGGAGCAGGTGTGTTAAACTTGGTGTTATCGCTCTCACTCTCTCATACTGGTCACTTGAAGTTCAACATGGCACCTCATGGCAAAGATCTTTCTGAGGATCTGAAAAAAAGAATTATTGCTCTACATAAAGATGGTCTAGGCTATAAGAAGATTGCCAAGACCCTGAAACTGAGCTGCAGCATGGTGGCCAAGACCATACAGCTGTATAACAGGACAGGTTCCACTCAGAACAGGCCTCGCCATGGTCGACCAAAGAAGTTGAGTGCACATGCTCAGCGTCATATCCAGAGGTTGTCTTTGGGAAATAGATGTATGAGTGAGGCCAGCATTGCTGCAGAGGTTGAAGGGGTGGGGGGTCAGCCTGTCAGTGCTCAGACCATACACCGCACACTGCATCAAATTGGTCTGCATGGCTGTCATCCCAGAAGGAAGCCTCTTCTAAAGATGATGCACAAGAAAGCCTGCAAACAGTTTGCTGAAGACAAGCAGACTAAGGACATGGATTACTGGAACCATGTCCTGTGGTCTGATGAAAGTTATTTGGTTCAGATGGTGTCAAGCATGTGTGGCGGCAGCCAGGTAAGGAGTAAAAAGACAAGTGTGTCTTGCCTACAGTCAAGCATGGTGGTGGGGGTGTCCTGGTCTGGGGCTGCATGAGTGCTGCCGGCACTGGGGAGCTACAGTTCATTGAGGGAACCATGAATACCAACATGTACTGTGACATACTGAAGCAGAGCATGATCCCCTCCCTTCAGAGAATGGGCCGCAGGGCAGTATTCTAACATGATAACGACCCCAAAGACACCTCCAAGGCGACCACTGCCTTGCTAAAGAAGCTGAAGGTAAAGGTGATGGACTGGCCAAGCATGTCTCCAGACTTAAACTCTATTGATCATCTGTGGGACATCCTCAAATGGAAGGTGGAGGAGCACAAGGTCTCTAACATCCACCAGCTCCGTGATGTCATCATGGAGGAGTGGAAGAGGACTCCAGTGGCAACCTGTGAAGCTCTGGTGATCTCCATGCCAAGAGGGTTAAGGCAGTGCTAGAAAATAAAGGTGGCCACACAAAATATTGACACTTTGGGCCCAATTTGGACATTTTCACTTAGGGGTGTACTCACGTTTGTTGCCAGCGGTTTAGACATTAATGGCTGTGTGTTGAGTTATTTTGAGGGGACAGCAAATTGACCCTGTTATACAAGCTGTACACTCACTACTTTACTTTGTAGCAAAGTGTCATTTTTTCAGTGTTGTCACATGAAAAGATATAATAAAATATTTACAAAAATGTGAGGAGTGTACTCACTTTTGTGAGATATTGTATAGGTTACATTATACGCAAATGTCCTTTGGGGCCAGTTCAGAGGTGTGCGGTGTAGTTTTTGTGCATTGCGTTTTACATTTTTTACACACTGACACCATGGGAAAATCCTTTAACCCCTTCCCACTCAGCCCAGCATCACTTTAAAAAGTTTTGAACACCTGGAGGGCGGGAAGGATCAGCGATCATGTGACCACTGTTACAGGTCACATAATCGAGAGGTGTCAGGAAGTGGTTAAAAAATATTACAGAGAAAAAATGTAAACAAAGTAATGTAAATCTATCGCCAATTATGTTGTCCAGCAATCTAAATCCATTGTCGATGATGCTTCCCTGCTGCATTCCCAACGCTGAATGACAGATCCCCTACTGCTGGAATGTAAACAAAGTGGCCAGGGATCTTCCTGGGTGATGTCACTGACCATATTTAGTCAATGGCATTGCCCATCTGCGGTTACTTTAGTTTACATTCTAGCAGCCGAGTATTTGGGTGGGCAAACTGCTCAGATAGGGCCAGTTTGTTCAGCGCTTCACCGAACCCAAACCCATAGCTCACTCCCAACAAGGGAGATTCTGCCCCGTTTTATCCAGCGAGGGAGCTAGATAACAACAGATGATAGGTTTTTCTGCCCTCTCTAGCGATCTCGTTATTGGCGAGTCAGGTGACAAGGGTGGTATGGGCCAAGAAGTCAAGGCTATGCTCCATCTGCCACCCAATGATGCTTCCCTGCTGCACTCCTATCGCTAATTGACAGTTCTCCAGCTGCTATAACATAAACAAAGCAGCCAGGTATCCTCCTGGGTGACATTACTGACCATATTTAGTCAATGACGCCGGCTGCTTTGTTTTCTTTTTTTTTACAAAACAAAGGTGCTTTATTGGTATCTCACAGGGTAGTATTCAGTATACAAAATAGACATAAGACAATGCATAATATATCTGACAGAGCAGTTGAACCAGACAAGTAATCACACACGTACAGGGAAGGCGTATAATGGCACACAAGGTACTATTGACAACTGAGCATGGAGGATAGTGCAACCAGTAAGTCAACTCTGGGGAAAGCGAGGAAGATGAAACAGCAGAGGCTGCTTTGTTTACATTCTAGCAGACAGGGATCTGTCATTTGGAAGTGCAGCAGGAAAGCATCATCGGGTAGCAGGTGGTTGTGATTGATACTGGATTTAGTAGGTAGGGATTTGGGCAGGTGAACTACTCAAAAAGGGCCAGTTTGTTTAGCACTTTGCCAGGCCTAAAACCAAAGGAGATTCTGCCCCATTCCATCTAGCAAGGAAGTAACCCTGTACAAACAGACAATAAGCTTTTCTACCTTCTCTAGTGATCTTGTTATTGGCAAGTCAGGTCACAAGGATGGGATCGGTCTAAGTCAAGGCTATGCTCCACCAATGATGCTTCCCTGCTGCACTCCCTTTGCTAAATGACAGATTCCCAGCTGCTAGAATATAAACAAAGCAGCCGTCAATCCTCCTCGGTGACGTCGCTGACCATATTTATTAAATGACACCGCCCGGGATCTGCAGCTGTTTTGTTTACATTCTAGCTGTTGGGGAATTGGGTAGTATACTGCCAGTTTGTTCAGCGATTTGCAGGGCCAGAACTCAAAGGGGATTATGTCCCATTTCATCTAGCGAGGAAGCAACTCTGTACAAACAGATGATAGGTTTTTCTACCCTCCCTAGCGATCTTGTTATCAGCGAGTCAGGTCACAAAGGTGGCAACGGTCTAAGAAGTCAAGGCTGTGCTCCCCCTGCTGCCCAATGCTGCTGCCCCGCTGCACTCCTGTCATTAAGTGACAGATCCCCAGTTGCTAGAATATAAGAAAAGCAGCTAGGGATCCTCTTGGGTGACGTTACTGACCAAATTTAGTCAATGGCACCGCCTGGGATTTGTTTACATTCTAGCTGCTGGGGATCTGTCATTTAGCAATGGAAGTGCAGCAGGAAAGCATCATCGGGCACAGGTGGTTGTGACTGACAATGGATTTAGTAGGCTGGGATTTGGGCAGGTGAATTCCTCAAAATGGGGCAGTTTGTTCAGCGCTTCGCCGGGCCTGAAACCAAAGGAGATTCTGCCCCATTCCATCTAGCGAGGAAGTAACCCTGTACAAACAGATGATATGTTTCTCTGTACTTCCTAGCGATCTTATTATTGGTGAGTCAGGTCACAAGGGTGGCATCAGTCTAAAAAGTCAAGGCTATGCTCCACCTGCCACCCAATGATGCTTCCCTGCTGCACTCCCTTTGCTAAATGACAGATCCCCAGCTGCTAGAATATAAACAAAGCAGCCGGGAATCCTCCTGGGTGACGTTACTGACCATATTTATTAAAATACACCGCTTGAGATCTGCTGTTTTGTTTACATTCTAGCTGTTGGGGATTTGGGTAGGCAAACTGCCCAAATACTGCCAGTTTGTTTAGCGATTTGCCAGGCCTGAACCCAAAAGGAGATTCTGCCCCATTTCATCTAGCAAGGAAGCAACCCTGTACAAACCGATGATAGGTTTCTCTGCACTCTCTAGCGATCTTGTTATCGGTGAGTCAGGTCACAAGAGTGGCATTGGTCTAAGAAGTAAAGGTTATGCTTCACCTGATGGAGATGATGCTTCCCTGCTGCACTCCCATCCCTAAATGACAGATCCCTAGCTGCTTCCCTAGCTGCTAGATTATAAACAAAGCAGCCGGGAATCCTCCTAGGTGACGTTACTGACCATATTTAGTCAATGACACCACCCAGGATCTGCGGCTGCTTTGTTTACATTCTAGCTGCCAAGGATCTGTCATTTAGCAATGGAATTGCAACAGGAAAGCATCACCTGGTGGCAGGTGGTTGTGATTGACATGGGACTTAGCAGTCAGGGATTTCGGCCGGCAAACTGCCAAAATACAGCCAATTTGTTCAGCGCTTTGCTGGACCTGAACCCAAAGGAGAGTCTACCCTATTTCATCTGGCGAGAAAACAACCCTGTACAAACAGATGATAGGTTCCTCTGCACTCCCTAGCGATCTTGTTATCAGCGAGTCAGGTCACAAGGGTGGCATTGGTCTAAGAACTTCAAACTAAAGGTTTTATCATTAGGTCTTTAAATCCACTTCCAAAATCAGGGACAAAAACTCTTTAGGGACCGTTCTTTGGAAATCAGAGATAGTTGAAAAGTACTCGCATTGGACTAGAGCTTGGGGCCAAGTAGCTGACAAGGGTCAAATGGCTTTTTTTGGGGCCTATCTCTATGGCAACTGTTGCCAAGGAAGGATGAATATGAACCAAAGACTCTTTAGAGGACAGATAAGCCTGGACACAAAAGCCCATTATGTCAGCCAGACGGAGAAATGTGACCACTTTGGACTTTCTGCAAGTCAATAATGACATCTGACCTTCTAAAGAGGATTGCATTAAGACACAAAACATTGTCAGGCGTAAAAATGCTGCTGGGGTAAAAATCCTTTAAGCCGAGCAGTGGAGCGTTACTTAATACAGACCGAGTGATAAAAGCATGCAGTGCGCTTATATAAACATAACTAACAGTGAGTCAATAAAATTATATAAATCTGTATGACAGACAGAAGATAAGCCTCTAAACCTAAACTGAAAAAAAATTTAGTACATTTTTAACATTCAAACAATAATATGTAAAAATTTGGTAGGCGGCCAGCTGAAGAAAAAAAAGGGGGTCATTCACATGGGCAATTACATTAGGTTTTTGTTTCCCGTCACTTCTTGTCCCAACACCCAAAGGGGACACATCAAAAGCCTGACAGACGCTCTACCCATTGGAATGAAATTACTTTTTACAGATATAACTTCATGGGTTTATTTTTCAGGTTCTTCCTATACAAGAACTAAAACGATTTACGTAAATTTTTTTACAATAATATGTAAAAATACGAAAGAGGGCCAACTGAAGAAGAAAAAAAAAGGGGGGGGTTATTCACATGGGGAAATACATTAGGTTTTTGTTTCCCGTCAGTTCTTGTCCCAACACCCAAAGGGGACACATCAAAAGCCTGACAGACGCTCTACCCATTGGGATGAAATGACTTTAACAGATAAGATATAACTTTATGGGTTTATTTTTCAGGTTTTTCCAATACAAGAACTAAAACCATTTACGTAAATTTTTTACATACAAACAATAATATGTAAAAATATGAAAGAGGGCCAACTGAAGAAGAAAAAAAAGGGGGGGGGGCATTCACATGGGCAAATACATTAGGTTTTTGTTTCCCGTCACTTCTTGTCCCAACACCCAAAGGGGACACAACATCACTTCTTGCCTGGCAGAAATTTTCCCAAAGGGGACACAACAAAAGCAGATGCTCTACCCCTTGGGATAAAATGACTTTATAGATATGTTATGGGTTTATTTTTTCAGGTTCTTCCAATACAAGAACTAAAAAAATGACGTAAGTTTTTAACATTCAAACAATAATATGTAAAAATACGGAAGGGGGCCAGCTGAAGAAAAAAAAAAGGGGGGGGGGTCATTCACATGGGCGATTATATTAGGTTTTTGCTTCCCGTGACTTCTTGTCCCGACAGAAATCTCCCCAAAGGGAACACAACAAAACCCTGACAGATGCTCTACCCATTGGGATGAAATGAGTTTACAGCTATAACATTTCAGGTTTATTTTTTAGGTTCTTCCAATACAAGAATAAAAAAAATGTATGTAAATTTTTAACATTCAAACAATATATAAAAATATGGAGGAGGGCCAGCTGAAGAAAAAAAAAAAGGGGGGGGGGGTCATTCACATGGGCGATTATATTAGGTTTTTGCTTCCCGTGACTTCTTGTCCCGACAGAAATCTCCCCAAAGGGAACACAACAAAACCCTGACAGATGCTCTACCCCTGGGGATGAAATGACTTTACAGATACACCGATCAGCCATAACATTATGGCCACCCACCTAATATTGAATAGGGCCCCCTTTTTGCTGAAACAGCCCTGACCCATTGAGGCATGGACACCAAAGTAATATCCGCGTGAATGGCAGGACCCAAGGTTTCCCAGCAGAACATTGCCCAAAGCATTACACTGCCTCCGCCGATTTGCCTTCTTCTACCGCATCCTGGTTCCATTCACTTCCCTAGGTAAGTGACGTACACGCACCCGACCATCCACATGATGTAAAAGAAAATGTGATTTATCAGATCAGGCCACCTTCTTCCATTGTTCCGTAGTCCAGTTCTGATGTTGATGCGACCATTGTAGAAGCTCTTGGCTGTGGACATGGGTCACAATGGGCTTCACAGCCCCATACACAACAAACTGCGATGCCCATTTTTTTCTGCTTTCACCACATCAACTTCATGGACAAGATGTTCACTTGCTGCCTAATATATCCCACTAATTTTAAGATGCCATTATAACGAGATATCCCCTTTACCTGACAGTGGTCATAATGGTATGGCCGATTGGTGTATAATGTTATGGGTTTATTTTTCAGGTCCTTCCGATACAAGAACCCCAAGCTGAAGCTCAGGTAGGTTCCCTGCATGAATTATGTGCTATATCTGTTCATTAAGGAGAGTGGAATCGGTCTTCCATGACCTTTCCTTCTGAAAATGCGACCACCCTGGATGTCATGGTGATTCAGCACTTCCTTGTCTTTGTTTTGTTGGACAGATCTTCTTCAAGAATGTGTGGGAGAAGCACCAGTTTCTGTTCGAGAAACTGAGAGAGGAGCGGAGTCGCCAGCGGCGTTCAGGTAATCTCTAGGATCTGCACCCAAACAGTTTACACTCTAACGTCCCCCTCCCCAGTCACACACTATTATTATTATACATTTATACAGTGGTGTCTGGTGCTCAAAATTTCAGTGGGGGGGAGGGGGGAGCTACACAAACTATCACCACAGAACCAAGACTCCCTAGCCAATAGGGGCTTCCTGATTGGCTGGGAGGAGAATTCCTCAACAATAGTGAATGTTAATTCGCTATTGTCACACAGTTTTTTGAAGCCAATTAGAGCTTCAGGCTCTAATCACATGCTTAACCCCCCCCCCCCCCATTGTAGTCCAATGTGTCTGGCGCACTGCATGTAGATTAGGGGGCTGGATGCATGGATGGGGGGGCAGCGCTCCTTATGGAGTGGCCGCCACTGCATTTATATAGCTCTGACATATTCCACAGTGCTGTACAGAGAACACTGAGCCAGTCTAATCAGTCTCTGCACCAGAGGAGCTTACATTCTAATGTCCCAACACAGTCACACTCTATTATTATTATATATTTATATGTGGAATAGACTCCCTCAAGAGCTGGTTCTGGCCAGCTCAGTAGATTCTTTTAAAGAGGTTGTTAAGGCAGTGCACACAAGCACTGCAAGCCCCTCTGCTAGTATAACCTGTAGCATACAGTGTATGCCTTTTTGTAAAATTCTTCTTCTAAATACCTTTTTCCTTATCCCCGATCGGCGGTCACGTGACCGCCCGTTGCTCTCTCCCTCTGATGTATGTATTAGGGAGGAAGGGGCCAGGATCTACCTCTGACATCTGCTAGGCAGTCACGTGATCTCCCTCTGTAGTGCATACATCAGAGGAAGAGAGTGACGGGCGGTCACGTGACCGCTGATCAGAGGGAAAGAATAAGGTATTTAGAAGAATAATTTTACAAAAAGTCATACCGTATATACTACATGTTATACTAGCAGAGGGGCTGGCAGTGCTTGTGTGCAGTAATGTGTGCACTACTCAGAGCAATGATACAAGAAGAGGGGAGGGGCGGCTCACACAGACTAGCTGACAGGCAGAGAGGACGGGGGGGAGCAGAGTGCAGGTCTGCAGATGATGGAAGCACGTAAACTGACCACAGTGTCAGGGCTCAGCAGCCATTATTAACCGTGGGCAGTTTACAGGGGGAAGGGCGGAAGCTGGCAGAATCAACCGGGTATTTCAGATGTTACAGGGGGTAAAATTACACAGCACAAGCACTGTGCTGTTATTCATGCTTTAAAGGAACAAGATCCTTTTCTTCTTTATTTATTTATTTATTTATTTAGGTTTAGTTATTTTTTAGGTTAACAAACGCTTTAAGAAAGGCCTGGATTCTTTCCTAAATACATATAATATAACTGGATACTAATATTTATAGGTAAAGTTGATCCAGGGAATATCTGATTGCCTCTTGGGGGATCAGGAAGGATTTTTTTTCCCCTGCTGGAGCTAATTGGATCATTCTTTATTAGTTTTTTTGTTGCCTACCTCCGGATCAACTGTGGGTATAGGATTGTATAATTATATGTTGTCCTTCTATTAGTTGAACTAGATGGACTTGTGTCTTTTTTCAACCAGACTAACTATGTAACTACAGTATATAGCTCTGCCATATACAACAGTGCTGACAGAGAATACTAAACTAGTCTCATTAGTCTCTGCACCAGAAGAGCTTACATTCTAATGTTTTTCTACAGTCACACACTATTATTATAAATGTATAAAGCTTTGACATATACCACAGCGCTGTACAGAGAGAGCTCTGACAGGTAAGAGACACACTCAATCCGTGGAACATGTTCTATTATTCTACAATTCATGTTTTCATTCTTTTCCAGCAAACAAGAAGAACAGAAACTCTAGAAGTAAATCCCCCATCTTGGCTGCACATTACGAAGGTAACAAGCTCTTCATACCCAGTGTAACTGTCTCCACGTGTCCCCTAATCTGCCCTGTGTTTTATAAACTATAAATCACATCTCCCTGATTGGTCAGCTGAGTCTTGTTACCTCTAAGCATCTGGGGGTAGGCTGGGGATTATTGTGGTCACTGACACCATGACTGGGGTTTTTTATTGCATCCGTTGACACCAATGCTGGGGTTATTGCATCCACTGACAACGGTGCTGTGGGTTTTGATGGCGGCCACTGACACTAATGATGAGGCTTATTCAGGGCTGGTGCAAGGATTTTTGACACCCTAGGCAAAACCTAATTTTGCTGCCCCCCTGGCTCCACCCCTGACTCCACCCTCTTTGCCCTGCCCATGTTTACCCCACCTTTTTAATGAAGCGCCCATCAAATGCAGCCCACCAGCGCCCATCAAATGCAGCCTCACCAGCACCCATCAAATGCAGCCTCACCAGCGCCCATCAAATACAGCCTCACCAGCGCCCATCAAATGCAGCCTCACCAGCGCCCATCAAATGCAGCCTCACCAGCGCCCATCAAATGCAGCCTCACCAGCGCCCATCAAATGCAGTCTCACAAGCGCCCATCAATGAATGTTTGCTTGCTTCCATTCATTGGGGAGTCGGGACACTGCGTGCTGACACTATGTGCAAATGGAACGCAGTGCAACTGCCTGCTGATGCTGAGATTTAGTTGCTTGCTGCAGGGAGAAGAGAGTAGGAACACCAGTGGCCGGGCGCCGTAGGCAGCAGGGCGACCTAGGCGGCTGCCTAGTTTGCCTAGTGGTAGCACCTGCCCTGGGCTTATTGTATTCCAACTCTCTCTTTGGTGTGCTTTGGGGTTTGCTGCAAAAATGCAGCAGGACAAAAATTTTACAACCCATTCATTTTGAATGACCTTCCTAGCTTGATGTAATTCACCTCAATGGACAAAGGCATACTGCTATTGTGCAGAACTCTTGAAATGTTGGGGGCCACACTTGATGCCCTCTATTATTTTCAAGTTGACCACCACTGTGTTAAAGGCAGCTAGCTCAGTTAGTCACAGAGCAGTACATAAAGGAACAACCGGACACAGATATAACAATCAGAGGGGTGGGTGTTATGTCCTTCAACGCACAAAGAGAAAAGGATTTTATGATGATTTTTTTAAAAATACTATTTTCTCTTCCGCACATTGAACGAAGATCTTTGGATCTTGATCAATGGGGCATCCCAAAGATGTGTCTACCTAGAGGTGGGGAAGAAATAAGAAGAAAAAAAAATATGAGCTGCTGAGTTCTTTATGCCTGGTGTCCTACTGCTAAAGATGGCAATATAACCCTAAGATCGAGATCTAAAGACTAATGCTGTGTCCTTCAATTAATGCAGTGAAAAATAATTTTGTGGTGAGTACAAAAATCCTATTTCCTATTCTGTTCATTGAAGGACACAGCGAAGATCTTTAGAAGTGTGAACAATGGAAATAAAACTTGAGTTGCCTCTAGCACATGGGGGTTTGGCCACCAACAGAAGCTGCCTCTAGGTTGTAATTTTGTTTATGTGAGTAGTGTTGTCCTCCTAAAAGTGGTGCTATAGCCCAGCAGGATTGACACCATCATCCTTCTAGGGAGACTTGAGGTGAGTGCAGAGCAGGTAAAATTTTCCAAGAAGACACTTTAGTTCATTGCAAGAATTTGGCTGCTCTGTATTCCTTTTACGATACCCTTTGGCAGGTGACTCAGGCTGTACTAAGGCTCAGAATCACTTGGTACCACTTGGTCTTCCCCAGAGCTCCTGGTGTTAAAGTTTGGCAGGAAATCCTAGTAGTCCCCAAAACTCTTTGCTGCAACTGGCACCAGGGCACGGGCCCTGGGATTGCCATACCAGGGGGTAGAAGGTACAGCAGGACTATGATGTTGAGACAGGAGACCAGAGCATAGTTGGGATCAAGCAGAGGTCTTGGCAGGCAACAAGCAGAGTGAAGTCAGATAGGCTGGGTTGGCAACGAGTAGGCAGTAAACTAGGCTGGAGACCAGGCAAGAGTCTTGGTAGGCAGCAAGCAAAGGTATAGTCAGACAGTCAGTAACAGCAATAAAGAAAGCAGAAGACAAGAGAATAGTCAGGGATTGTGCGAGTACCATTGGAAGTACTAGCAGCGATCCTGAAAGTGTCATAACAGTTCCCCAACAATTGCCTTGCAAAAAGATGTAAAATCAGGTAGCAGACCAAACAAAAAAGACAAAACTCCCCCCCTTCATTGGGACTTTAAGATGGGAAACGATGACTGAATTAAGGATACAATGGTATTTTGACCAATAAAGTGATGAAGCACAGTGAACATCTTCTTGCAAGATTTTGGCTGCTCTGTACTGAGGTTACGATACCCCTGGCAGGTGATCCAGGCTATCCCAGGGCACAGAATCTAGTTACCACTTGGTCTTCAGCAAATCTCCTGATAGTAGAGTTTGGGTGGAAACTCTAATAGTTCCCAAAAATCTCTGCTGCAATTGGTGCCAGGTCACGGCCCCCGGGATCACCACACCAGTGGGTAGCAGGTACTGCAGGACTATGATGCAGAGACAGGAGACCAGAGCGTAGTCAGGATCAAGCAGGCAACAGACAAAGAGAAGTCAGACAGTCCAGGTCGGCAACAAAAAGGTGGCAAACTAGGCTTGAGACAACAGAGGTAGTGAAGAGGTAGTGAGGAACAGGCAAGGGCGGCAAGCAAAGATTTAGTCAGACAGTCCGGATTGGCAATCAAGAAGACAGGAGAATAGTCAGGGATTCTGTAGGTACCACTGGAAATACTGGCAGGCAGTGGCACCATCCCACCCTCCCCCCCGGCCGGTCACATCACCAGCCTCCAACTAACCCCACCTAGGTTGTCTGGGCGCCGGGCTTTATCTTGTGTCTCCTCCTTCCTAGGCATCACGGCAGCTTCCCCTGCATCTCCTCCCTCCTCCTCTTTGGCGGCCAAAGGGATCGCTTCTCCTCTCATGCCAATCTAATCTCAGGACCCACTTCCTGAGCCAGGACTGGCTAGGAGGAGAATCAAGAAGTCAATAGCGAATATTAATTTGCTATTGTCACACAACTGGGTGGGCTTGGGGCGCAGTGCTTTGCGCCCCGAGCCCACCCTTTTTAAAGCCAATTAGAGCCTCAGACTCTAATCATGTGCTTCTAAAAAAAAAAAAAAAACCCCATTGGAATCCATGTGTCCGGCGTACTGCATGTAGATTAGGGCCCGGGCACATAGATTAGGGGGCGGCGCCCCTGCACCTGTATGGTCGGGCGGTCACTGCTGGCAGGGATTCTGGAAGTACTGTCAGGATTCTGGTAGTGTCATAACAATCCTCAAGCATTTGACTGACCTCTGACTGACCTCTATCAGACCTCTGCAGAGAGACCACTGCTTCCACACAAAGAGCAATGGTCCTTCTCTGCAGCATGATGGCAAGAAACAGTCTTTTCTACTCAGGCAGTGGCTGTTTTTTAAGGAAAATGAATGTAAGAGTTTGCACACCTGGATTTTATTTAGTAGAAGTTTGGTTGAGCTTCAAGTTGCCCCTTTCAACTAAATGTCTTACTACTTCTGTCCATAACTCAACAATAAACCATTTCTCTCTTCTTATGTGTCTACAGTAAAACCATCACAGGGAGTAACACAGATGAACGCAGGTAAGTAGCCCACATATAAGCTGTCCAGCTATCTTTTTGTCCAGCACACACCCCCAACGTTTACTGTGTTGCAGATAGCGATGGTAACATCGTGTACTGGTCCGAGGTCCAGCGAAATTCCACCAGCCCGCTGAGATACGACGAGAGGAATGGGGAGTTTACAGTGACTCATAAAGGACTATATTACCTATATTGCCAGGTTAGTCTTTGACAATTAACCCTAAAACCTAACGTTAAAGTGTATCTAAAGCCAAAACATCTTTTTGGGTTAACAAAAAGAAGGCAATGTTCCATGGGATTTATGCAAAGGAGGTGAGATTTCAGTGCAAAGGCTGGGAGTGTCTTCCATTCACTCAATCTGTAACAATAGCAAGGATATGCAGCTGGCAACTTAAATAATCCATATGCGATAATCTTTATTTGCCAAAGGGTTAATAGATTGGAACACTTACGCGTTTCGGCCCTCGTCCTTAGCTTGCAAAGAGTAGTCAAGGTGTAGAACCCCGTTCTCTTTTTAATTCTGCCCCTTTTTTTTGTCCCTGCAAAAATGAAAAACAAACACATTTTGGCTTTAGATGTACGAAACCATATCCTCTTTCCCTAAGGGCACATGATGTATGATTTTACAGGTAGCAAAATTCAACGTAAATTCTTGTCTGTACACGGGTCGCATGTAATGTTTGTGCTAGCGTTACATGCATACATTGGACAGCACATGGAACAAATCTACCCTATTTACTAGGACGCAGATGGTACCTGCCACCTAGGACACAACTAGCTCCTGTCACCTAACGTCCTAGCTTGCTAGAACACAGGCGGCTCATGCTCACCTAATGTCCTTGGTTGCCCGAACGCAGGTCGCTTCTGTTACCTAGTGTCCTAGGTCGCTATGGTGCAGGCAGCCATTTAGGGTCCACAGCATACTTTTATGTTACATGCTGTACATGTTAATGTTAGTACAGAAGTTTATTTGCAAACAAGGTAAATTTGGCACATACAGTACGTAGGACCATGGACACGATTATGTTCATAGGCCCATAGCATATCATACAGCTGCATTCAGATTTGTTAAAAATATACACATTACAAATCTGAAGGCAGAGTATTTTGCGCCCAGGTGCATGAATCCTAAATAACATACATAGGAACTTGATGGTTTTCGCTCCTAGATGCTGGCTTTTCACTTCCCAGCTCTCTGGATATGCTTGCTGGGGAGTGAGGGAAAACTGCCCTTCTTCCTGTTTCCCCTTATTATATGACATATCACATGACCAGAGACTGGAGGAAGGAGAAGCCGCCTTCATTCCCAGGCAGACAACACGCTGAGAAGGAGGACCTAAATTTGAATACACAGATGGTGGGAATTGCAACTTAGCCCAAGAGCTTCCTTTCATCCGGCAGAGCCCCTTAGACACCCTAACAACCTCATGGACCCTTCATCCCTCCTCTCCTCCCAGAGTGCCACCCACTAAGCCTGCCAGCTTCCCTACCCTCCTTCAACCCACTGACATAGATGCCAAGGCAGTCTTCCTAGGACTGACATGCCTGACACAGCAGCAAATTTTCCTCTCACTGACATCGAAGCAGCATCATTTTTTCCTTCCAATGACACCACTGACGCAATGCCATTTTTTCCTCACATTAATGCTGGGGCATTTTTTTTCTTTCACCACTATTAGCCCCACATTTTACTGCATGACAGCATGTGCACAACTATTAGTCTCTTTAAATCGCCGTGACATGCCCCACCCATTGGTACTATTTTAGTGCATGCCGAAACCATTACATACAGTTTGTAGTGGCACACTATGCGTGCCACTATTTGTAGGCAGGTATAATCTGGCCTCCCTGCATAGGTGGCGCTGACTGGCAGCCACCACGCAAGGAGTGAGCGGAAGGCAAGAGGAACCCATATTCTTCTAAGACCTCCGTAGGTGTCATCAGGGGAGCAGCTGTCTGATTGAACACTGCCACCCTGGTTGACCTCTGTGGCCATCTTAAGTGTGGGCAGTGCTAATAAATAGCACTTTCTTCCTTCAGTGCTTACGTATTTGCGAAAGGGCTAGGTCAGGGGCATGAGCCTGCTAGATAGGAACAGTGTGTCTAGCGCAGGAAGAGGTCCTGTGGAGGAAGGACAGTGTAGGGTCTGCCCACCTATGCCGCCGGCTAGAAACTCTTCCAGGAGCCTTGTTGCCATACCGCCTTCAGTCACCTCCTCTGTTGAATGCTTTTGGACATTATAAGTGTTACCAGGAATCCTTTGCAACTCTGTGTAAGTGCTGCCGGGTCAGTCTGGCCGTGTTCCTTGACGGAACTTTTCTCTTAAATACAGTGCCTTGCAAAAGTATTCACCCCCTTGGCATTTTTCGTGTTTTGTTGCCTCACAACCTGAAATTAACATGGATTGTTTGAAGATTTGCATCATTTAATTTACAGAACATGCCCACAACTTTGAAGATTTTTTTTTTTATTATTATTATTATTGTGAAGCAAACAACACATACGACAAAATAACAGAAAAAGTCAATATGCATAACTATTCACCCCCCTAAAGTCAATACTTTGTAGAGCCACCTTTTGCAGCTATCACAGCTCCAAGTCACTTTGAATAAGTCTCTGTAAGCTTGCCACATCTGGGATTTTTGCCCATTCCTCCTTGCAAAACTGCTCCAGCTCCTTCAAGTTGGTTGGTGTGCGCTTGTGAACAGCAATCTTCAAGTCTGGCCACAGATTTTCTATTGGATTGAGGTCTGGGCTTTAACTAGGCCATTCCAACACATTAACATGTTTCTCCTTAAGCCACTCAAGTGTTGATTTAGCAGTGTGTTTGGGGTCATTGTCTTGCTGGAAGGTGAACCTCCGTCCTAGCCTCAAATCACACACAGAGTGGTACAGGTTTTGCTCAAGAATATCCCTGTATTTAGCACCATCCATCTTTCCCTCAACCGTGACCAGTTTCCCAGTCCCAACTGCTGAAAAACATCCCCACAGCATGATGCTGCTACCACCATGTTTCACTGTGGGGATGGTGTTCTTTGGGTGATGTGTTGGGTTTGCACCAGACATAGCGTTTTCTTTGATGGCTAAAAAGTTTAATTTTAGTCTCATCAGACCAGAGCACCTTCCTCCATACATTTTGGGAGTCTCCCACATGCCTTTTCGCAAACTCAAAACGTGCCATTTTGTTTTTTGCTGAAAGTAATGGCTTTCTTCTGGCCACTCTGCCATAAAGCCCAACTCTATGAAACGTACAGCTTATTGTCGTCCTATGTACAGATACTCCAGTCTCTGCTGTGGAACTCTGCAACTCCTCCAGGGTTACCTTAGGTCTCTGTGCTGCCTCTCTGATTAATGCCCTCCTTGCCCGGTCCATGAGTTTTGGTGTGCGGCCATCTCTTGGCAGGTTTGTTGTTGTGCCATGTTCTTTCCATTTGGTTATGATAGATTTGATGGTGCTCCTAGGGATCATCAAAGATTTGGATATTTTTTTATAACCAAACCCTGACCTGTACTTCTCAACAACATTTTCCCTTACTTGTTTGGAGAGTTCCTTGGTCTTCATGGCAGTGTTTGGTTAGTGGTGCCTCTTGCTTAGGTGTTGCAGCCTCTGGGGCCTTTCAAAAAGGTGTGTATATGTAATGACAGATCATGTGACACTTAGATTTCACACAGGTGGACATCATTTCACTAATTATGTGACTTCTGAAGATAATTAGGTGCACCAGAGCTTTTTATGGGCTTCATAACAAAGGGGGTGAATACATACGCACATGCCAATTATCAGTTTTTTATTTCTGAAAAATAGTTTTATGTATATATTTTTCTAATTTTACTTCACCAACTTAGACTATTCTGTTATGATCCATCACATATAATTCAGATTAAAAAAAAAAAAAAAAATTAACTAAAGGCTGTAATGTAACAAAATAGTTAAAATGCCAAGGGGGTGAATACTTTTGCAAGGCACTGTACATGTTACTGCAATTTCTGGTCTCCTCTCTGGGTACCCAACTCTGGGCCCTGCTCACATATTGACCCCACCTCCTACTCCGCCCCTTACCCACCACCATTCTCAAACCCACTGTTTTCCAAATGTTATACTCACCACATCCTGCGCCTACAGAATGCATGGCTCATGCATCAACAAGATAAACTAAATTTGGGATATCATTGCTATCTGGTGGCATGGTTTAGTCATACCTCCCAACTTTCTGAGATGGGAATAAGGGACACCTATTAGTAAAAGTATGTAGACATAGGACCCACCCCCTGCCACACACCCCTTAAAGGAGAATTGTACAAAAAAAAATATTGGTTAAACCCACAAGTGCTTTTTTACCACTACTATTCCTTTATACTGGCTTTAGGAATATACAAATGCAGCAATTTAGAAATTGGATGAAAGGTTTAGCACTGGGAAACACTTTTTGATAGATAAGTAGTGCATTTTATATACAACTATATAGATCGGGCAAAAATGAGGGACAAATGAGAAGGAAAGAGGGACAGAGGGACTTTGTTCCATATGAGGGACAGTCCCTTAAAATCAGGGACAGTTGGAAGAAATGGTTTAGTTACCCTCACTTTTTGTCCCAAGGGACCAATCGCCAGAACAGAAAATAAAGAAAAATGGGGCAGCAGTAAAAACCTCCTGGAGGTTCTAACCCTTCTCTGCCGTAGCCAAAACTAAATGAAAACACTTTTGGCTGAAGTCAGCTGCATTTCCCCTACATATTATGCTTTTCACTTTATATAGACCAGGCGCCAGTAACGAACGATAATAATAATGTCTTTGCAGGTCCATTTCAACGAGGATCGCAGCAGCTACATTAAGCTGGACCTGATCCTAGACAGTAACCTGATATTTCGATGCCTTCAAGAATTCTCCGCTACAGTGGCCAGCATCGGTGACCCCAAAAGGAAGACCTGCAGTGTCTCTGGGCTCGTCATCGTCACCCCCGGCTCCCTCCTCCGCATCCGCACCCTCCCGAGAGCCGTGGTCAAAGTTGAGCCCTACCTCACCTACTTTGGACTTTTCCAAGTGCACTGAGACTTAAACTCTTACAGGGAAAGGAAAGGAGAGAAACACAAATCTATTTTAGTTTTTTTGAAGTCAACTAACCCAAATCTGCACTTCAAGTACCAAAGGTCATTTCCAACACTGAATCCTAATTCTTCAGGACCCAGAATGCACTGCCAATAGAAGACGATAAAAAAAAAAAAACAAAAAAAAACTTGATGCACGGTGGTGATAATGGAAAGCTTATCGTGGCATGGTGAGCACCATGGATGTGTTAACGGGAAAACCGCACAGCAGACAAATAATTGCCGATCCAAGAGAAACATTTCACATTGCACAGCACAGCACTGGGGAAGCTGATGAAAAATAGAATGTGCCGCAAAGCCAAAATCAACAAGGGATCAACTTTATACTGCTGGTAAAAGAAACAACAAACACATTTGGAAAATATGGAGTCAGCAAATCATCAGCCACGCCAAAAAAAACTGAACAGAAATCTGATTTCTAAAGTCCGCGATGGAAAATAATCTGCGCACAATGTGAAATAATGAATTTTCGGTCGTAGCGCAAACATAATGAGCTCCAGACAATCATCAAGTCCTACATTTCATCTATATATATCTATTTACTAATATTTTCCTAACTGTACAAAACTATGTTACAGGAGATTCTCCTTTATATTCCATTATCAACATCCCTTGTACAATCATTGAAGGAGGAGGAAGAGAGCTGGATTGAGCGAGGCAAAAAACTGATCTGAGGGTTGTCATGGGTGACAGGCTGAACGTATAGCTTTATCTGATAGCAAATGTCCGAATTTAATGGGATCTTGGCAGACATAGGGCATGGTTTTACCTTCTGGTGCTTTAAACATTTAGTGTATTTTTGCTCAATGAAAGATGAACCCAGAATGAACAGGGGGTAGGTGATCACCTCACTGCTGACCTCTAAGGGGCTCACCTGGCACTAATATCTTGCTGCAGCTTCCCTCTCCTCCATTGTTGCTAAGTTACATTGTGTTTTTGCCTGTGGCAAGACCATCAATATTTGAGGCCAGTACCTTATAGGTGAGGAGGCTTGTATTAAAAAATAAAAAAAAATAAAACAGCACTAATAGATAGAAAATAAAACTTTTGGCCTTAAAGCAAACCTGAGATTTGTCCATTCAAGCCAAAGCAACAGGTTTTGTTTAATCCCCCATGGCAGCATATACTTCCCTTTTCTTTACTCCCACACTGCTCTGTTAAGGAGTTGAAGGATGTGACTTATTCAAGTGTGACCAGCATTGTCACATGTGGAGTCCATGCCTCCCACATTGTTAGCTACAACTCCAATGAATCACACCATAGCTTATACTTACCTTGTTCTTTGCTCCTATACCCATTTACTTACCCTTTTCTTTGCTCCTCCACTGCTCTATTAAGGAGCTGAAGGACATGACTTACTCAAGTGTGATTGTGCTGGGTCAATCAGCATTGTCACATGCATAGTCCATAGCCCACAATGTTAGCTACAACTCCAACGACTCCCACCCCACTGTACACTTACCTTGTTCTTTGCTCCTTTACTCATTTACTTGCCCTTTTCTTTGCTCCTCTGCTGTTCCATTAAGGAGCTAAAAGGACATGACTTACTCAAGTGTGATAGTGCTGGGTCAATCAGCATTGTCAAATACATAGTCCATAGCCCACAATGTTAGCTACAATTCCAACGACTCCCACCCCACTGTACACTTACCTTGTTCTTTGCTCCTTTACTCATTTACTTGCCCTTTTCTTTGCTCCTCTGCTGTTCCATTAAGGAGCTAAAAGGACATGACTTACTCAAGTGTGATAGTGCTGGGTCAATCAGCATTGTCAAATACATAGTCCATAGCCCACAATGTTAGCTACAATTCCAACGACTCCCACCCCACTGTACACTTACCTTGTTCTTTGCTCCTTTACTCATTTACTTGCCCTTTTCTTTGCTCCTCTGCTGTTCCATTAAGGAGCTGAAGGACATGACTTACTCAAGTGTGATAGTGCTGGGTCAATCAGCATTGTCAAATGCATAGTCCATAGCCCACAATGTTAGCTACAATTCCAACGACTCCCACCCCAGCATATACTTACCTTGTTCTTTGCTCCTCTGCTGTTCCATTAAGGAGCTGAAGGACATGACTTACTCAACTGTGATAGCGCTGGGCTAACAGCATGCTCACATGCAGAGTCCATAGTCCACAATCTTAGCTACAGTTCCAACAACTTCCACCCCAGCATATACTTACCTTTTTTGCTCCTCCACTGCTCTGTTAAGGAGCTGAAGGACGTGACTTACTCAAGTGTGACAGTGATGGAGTAACCAGCATTGTCACATGCAGAGTCCATAGCCCAAAGGGTTTGGTACAACTCCAATGACTCCCATCCCACCCCATATCCTTACCATTTTCTTTGCTCCTCCGCTACTCCATTAAGGAGCTAAAGGACTTGGCTTACTCAAGTGTGACAGTGCCAGGCTAGTCAGCATTGTCACATGCAGAGTCCATAGCCCACAGTATTATCTACAACTCCAATGACTCCCTCCCTAGCATATACTTACCTTTTTCTTTGCTCCTTTATCGCTCTGTTAAGGTGTTGAAGAATGCGACTTACTTGAGTGTGACAGTTCCAGGCTAACCAGCATTGTCACATGCAGAGTCCATAGCCCACAGTGTTAGCTACAACTCCAATGACTCCCACCTCACCGCATATACTTACCCTTTTCTTTGCTACTTCACTACTCCATTAAGGAGCCAAAGGACTTGACTTACTCAAGTGTGGCAGTGCCAGACTCAACAGCTTCGTCACACATACCGAATCCATAGCCCACAATGTTAGCCACAGTTCCAACGACTCCCACCCCACCATATGCTTAACTTTTTGTTTGCTCCTCCACTGCTCTGTTAAGGGGCTAAAGGACATGACTTACTCAAGTGTGACAGTACTGGGCCAACCAGCATTGTTACATGTGAAGTTCAAAACCCACAGTATTAATTACAACTCCAATGACTCCAACTACAGTATATACTTACTTTTTCCTTTGCACCAATGTGGCACTGTTAAGGAGCCAAAGGTTGGGAGAGTACTGGTCCAACCAGCTCATACGAAGTCCATAGCCCACAGTGCTAGCTACAACTTCAATGATTCATAGCTTACACATGACTTAGGCTGGCAGTACTGGCTGGCAAATTATTTCTGGCAAATTATGTCTGATTCCTAACTAACCAGATAAAATTTGATCAATGGGTGACCCTGTCGGCACCTCTCTACCCAACATACTTCAACAATCAAAGGAGCCAAGCAGAAATTGATGGCCAAATAACACCTCTATCTAATAAGATGCAGGCACTCTTTGGGTATTCTGACAACTTGCAGTGACAGCTGTCAAAATATCTGCAGGGGGAGATTTGTCCATCTGCATTGCTTGGCATGGATGGAGGAATTTGTTAGAACAGAAGCTGTCAGGGCATGGACAGCTTGACTGTTGCTCCTGGAGCCTAATGGTGCTGCGGGATAGTGAATGGAAGGTAAGTGCATAGATGCTTTACCTTGCGTGGCCAAAGCACAGGTTTACTTTAGTGTGAAAGGGAAACTATAGTCTATATATCCTGAGTGTCCATGTCTTAAAAATCTTATTTTAGTTTATCATTTTTAGATCTATACAAGATTTATGCATGTTACATAGTTACACGTCAATCAAGTTTAACCACAATTAAGAATTACATATGCAGGCTCTGCTTTCTGCTTAGTAGTTCTGCATCATGTCTGTGTTTTACTGCTCCCGGTGTATGGGCCAGATCTGACCTGTCAGAGAACAACTATTTCAGAACTCGTTCAGACGTGCAGCCAGGGGGCAGTAACAGCAGGTGGTTGAGTTGCGGTTTAACTCAGTTTACAGTAGTATGTACTTGCTGAAGATATTCCTTTGTATAGTTACCCTTTAAATATTAGGGAACTTTGAGAAGCCTTTACAGAAGCCTTTTAAAGTGACCCTGTCATAAACAAGGTACAAGGGTTGCCACTGATGACCTCCTTTGATAATTGCTAGAAGCCTGACTGCCACGCTGACCCAACCCAGAACAAGTATGCAGATAATGGTTTCATACTTTGCTAGGACTTTACAGAATTGCAAAGTTCCAGATCTGTGAAACTACTAAAGCCATCAGCATAGCTCCCAATTGTCTGCGATTTCGAAGGACTGTCCCTCATTCGGAACAAAGTTCCTCTGACCCTCTTTCCTCCTCATTTGTCCCTCATTTTGGTCTGATCTATATTATTGTATATAAAATGCACCACTTATCAATCAAAAAGTGTTTCCCAGTGCTAAATCTTTCATCCAATTTCTAAATTGCTGCATTTGTAAATTGGGGGGGGGGGGGGGGGGTGTCTTACATACTTTTGCTTATGGGTGTCCCTCATTCCCATTTCAGAAGGTTGGGAGGTATGCAACAGGTCAGCATATAGCATTCTCAGAAGGAAGCCAGCAATGGCAGCTCCCATATTCCTCCTGGAAAAGATTTTTCACCGATGGTGGGGGGAGGTGTTTTGACAGCAAGATGGATGGAGGAATCTGTGCTGCTACTGTATTCAAGTGGCACCCATGGCTGCTTGAATACCCAAACATTGACTGCATCTGAGAGGATGCAGCCATTGTTCGGCTTTCAATTTTCTATCCAACTCCTTCAATTTTTTCACCTTTCTAAAAAATGTTATTGAAACCTTTTTTCAAAGTACAGGTTGTAACCTAGAAAATCATGCAGATTTAAGGACGATATTACTGGTTTCCAGGACTATTGCTGTCAATGGCAGAAGTCTACGAGTGAACATGGTAGACATCCAAAGATATTTCAGAAGGTGAGCTGATGATGCAGAGATGGTCCGACTCCTTCAATTTTTTAGTTGAGTATTGTAGAGCCAGGTGGTGCGGACAGGGCCACCCACAGCTTCAATTTTGGCTGAAGCAATAGGAATTGGCCAAAATTTGAGCCATGTATGGCCAGCTTTGGTCTTCAAGATAAAGCAGCCATTAAGCCTGGTGGCCAGAGCCTGAAGCAAGGATGGATATAAGAGAAGGCATTAATAAAAATAATCTTTACTTTCTTTTTTTAATTCATTTTTTTACCCCCAAAAAATGTATGTTTTGGTGCTTGTAATTGCTGAAAAAAATGTACATGCAAGAGATTTGAACTATAGAAGCCTAGGGGGAAGGATGCTAAGAACAGGGATTCCAAGAAGTCTGGCGAGATCAGAACTGGACAGCAATAGGATAAAACCAAACTGACCGCAGCGTGTGACATATGACTGGTAATGAAAGGGAAGTGCCAGCGTGTGCGACAGGAAACATTGCGTATTGGTCACAAGGGACCTGAAAGCAGAACTGACTTCATCATTGGAACCGTGCCTCTATGTCACTGAAGCCACGTCACGCCTTACAATTTTGCATTAGTAACAGTTAAAGAAGGGCTGTACTGTTAATTCCTGGACAGCTTCAGGTATAGCACATTGTTCAATATTAAATATGTAAAGTGGAAATCTATTTAGAAGTCTCTATTTATTGTTTCTGGATTTGTTTCTGGATAAGTAAGACCTGGAGGTACATTGAGCCTTTGGTGCTTTTTGGGGTCAGAGCCCTCTGGAACCAGTCTATGGATGAAAATCTGTCTGTCCTCGAACCCTAGAGGGTGATGTTACATGTGTACAACCGCAGCACTCTCAGCTATCTGCATGGGCCAGTGCATACTTAAACAGGAATGGCTCGTTGTGTGTTTAGGCCAAGGGTTTCTAAGCTGTCCAGTCTTCATTCCCACCAATGTGTAAGGCCTGGTGATAGATTGAGCCTTTAGTGCTGATCTTGTTGGAGTCAGTGCCCTCTGGAATCAATCTATGGATAAAAATATGTCTGTCCTTGGACCCTAAAGGGTGACGTTAGATGGGTACAATAACAGCAGCCTCAGACATCTTCACATGCCAGTAGATACCTTAATAGGAATGGCTGGTTGTGTGTATAGGCTAAGCGTTTCTAGGCTGTCCAGTCTGCATTCCCACCAAAGCGTTTCAGCCAGGGGTGTCCGCAGTGCACGTTGCTCAATCCAGCCAAAAACAGCTGGATTGCGAAACTGTCCTTGTGTGTCTATGGGCATCTTTGCACTGGCCTTTCTGCAGATTATTCAATGTAGCAACTCGAAGGTAGGCAACATCATAATTGCTGGGGCCCTGATGGGTTCCAGAAAGGCAAAAGAGTTCCAGAAAACATCACCAGATAATTTTTCTGGTGAAAACTACTCACATTATGATTTATTTCTTTTTCTTTTTGCTGTATGTAAAATTTCTCCTCACTAGCTGTTGGGTCTCCATGAAATCTCTCCAAGTGGAAAATCTCCAGGAAATTGAGTTGAGTCTCCAGGAAGTTTTTCCTTAGTTATCAATGGAATATGTGTCCCCATTAAAAGATTTCCCCTCACTACAGTACCTGTTGAGGTGCACTGTAACATTAAAGATTTTTCCATTGGTTTTTGTCCTGCTGGCAATGACCACCAGGACGTATAAACAGGGTGTATTTCCCCCATTGGAACATAGCAATAAAAAGCTGATAGGGGATGTAACCCTTCTACACTATCCAAAAATAAAAAGTTTTTGCTAGAGATACACTTTAATAACATTAACAAGTCCTTTTTTTTTTTTTTTTTACTGGCCAGGCCAGTTTGGCCACCATAACGGCTACTCAACTACAGTTCTACTTGATGAAATTTGTACTGGACCTAACACATGAATGCTGTTCTATTCCTACTTCCTGAGCGCTTAGTGGGATGGTATGTCTGCTATAGTCACATGATCCATGTTCCAGCTTTGTAATAAGAAAAAAGCTGCGTGGGACAGCAGTGATCCAATCACATGTACAATTACAATTCTGGAGGAGTTCCGTACCCCATCAGAGTATAGAATGACCCCATAGGGCCATATTTTAATTTTTTTTTGCTCAATTTATAAAGTCCTAGCTGCCTAAAGATTAAATGAGAAAAAGTAGTTTTCATTATCACAAAATTACAAAAAGTCTTGAAAAATTATATATAATTTTTGGGAGGCCAGCAATGTTGAGGGGGATAATGGAGGTCTGTTACAGTTACAAACTTAGGAGGAAGAAAATAGATTTTTTTTTTAAAGGTAGCTGACTACCAACGTGATGAGCAATAGGGTTCACTAGAGGCAGTTAGTCACCAGTAGTGTACAGAGATATTAAAACTGCATAATACAAACTACTGACCACCAGCATGGAAAACAGTGGGGTTCAGTAGTGGTAGCTGACCACCAGTGGTGTGAGGGGATATTTTAAATGTGCAAAACAGGCCACTGACCACCAGTGTAAGGAACTGTGTGGTTCAATGGAGGCAGCTGATCACAAATGGGTTACGAGGACATTATTAGTTGCAATACAGGCCACTGACCACCAACAAGAGGAGCAATGGGGTACATTGGAAACAGATGACCAACAGTGGTGTAGCAGGCTATTACAAGTGTGTAATACAAGCCACTGAACACCACCAAGAGGAGAAATGGGGTTCAGTAGAGATAGTTGACCACCAGCGTTGTAGGGGCTATTATAAATGTGTAATACAGACCACTTACCATCAACATGAGAAGCAATGGGATTCAATAGAGGCAGCTGAGCATCAGTGATGTAAATGGATAGAAGAGAATCCGCAACTCCATACATGCTCTTCAATAAGTCCAAATTTATTGTGACTCCATAAAACATAAATATGTACAGCAGAAGTTAACGCGTTCAGCCATAAAATCCATATATTTATCTTTTAAGGAGTTACAATAAATTTGGACTTGAAGAGCATGTATGGAGTTGTGGATTCTCTTCTATCTATTTACTTCGTTAGCAGCTGGGTGACTGCAGAGCCTTCACCCGACCCCATAATCTGGGGTAGTAGAACCTTTTTTTTTTCTATTGACCCATCAGTGATGTAAGGTGGGTATTATACAGTAAGTGTGTAAAACAGGTCACTAACCACCAGTCTGAGGAGAAATGGGATTCATTTGAGGCAGCTGACCATCAGTAGTGTAGGTGGCTATTAAAAGTGTGTAATACAGGGCACTGACTACCAATGTGAGGAGCAAAAGGGTTCATTGGAGACAGTTAATCACCAATAGCGTAATACAAGCCACTAACCATGAACATGAGAAGCAATGGGTGTCAGTAGAGGTAGCTGACCACCAGTGGTGTGAGAGGCTATTATTAATATGTAATACAGGCCACTGACCACCAGTGTAATGAACTGTGTGGTTCATTGGAGGCAGCTGAACACCAATGGGTAAAAGTCCATTATTAGACTGTAATACAGACCACTAACCGCCAACAAGAGGATCAATGGGGTACATTGGAGGCAGCTGACCACCAGTGGGTTAAGAGGCCATTATTAGCGTGTAATATAGGCCACTGACCACCAACAAGAGGATCAATGGGGTATATTGGAGGCAGCTGACCACCAGTGGTGTAGGAGCCTCTTATAAGCATCTTATAAGTGTGTAATACAGACCACTGACCACCAATCTGAGAAGAAATGTGGTTCATTGGAGGCAGCTGACCACAAGTGGGGAAGGGGGATATCGTAAATGTGCAAAACAGGCCACTGGCCACCCCGACGAGCAATGGAATTAATTGCAGGCAGCTGAGCATTGATAGTGTAGGATATTATCATATGTGTGTAGTACCACCAACATGAAAATCAAAAGGGTTTATTGAAGGGAGCTTACCACCAGTGGTGTAGGAGGGATGATGTAAGATCGCAATAAACGTCAGTGGTCACCAATGCATTTTCACAACTTTCTAGAAATCAAAAGATGGACTCTTTCAGCACCAGAAAAAAAGCCCTAGTTTGATTCTAATCTCTTGGATCTGAACAAAAATCTACTGACTGCCCCTGGGGAAATTTTGAGAAAGATCCACAATGAATTGCTTGTGTTTCTGACATTTAACACAGTGGCAACGAGCTGTGAGAAAAAGTGGATGAAGGTACGATGGTACAGTCACCAACGATTAATTGTTCTCAGCTAGTGCAGTTTGTCCCATAATCGTTTATGTGATTAATCATCATTTCCTGCATCTGTGTTGTTTTTTTGGATGCAGCCCAGTGACCAAAAATAGTGTAGTTGTTGATTGTTATATGTAAAACAATGGCAGCTTATGGCTGGGATTAACTGCACTAGGTAAGAACTGCTTATCGCTGGTGATTGTACCACAGTACCTTCATCCACTATTCATCACAGCTCTTTGATACCAAATTATTACCCCCATCCAGCCATTGTTTAATTACATATGTACGTAGCATCTACTGAGGAAGGCCTGTGATTGGCCGATACGCGTCTAGAAGGGAGGAGCTGATAGTGACGTTCAGCCAGGCGGCGCTACTCTGGAGGTTTATATGTGATTTTAAAAGTTTTTATCTTGTAAGTGCAACTTGTCTGTTTGGGGGCTTTGAATAAATTTGTATACGGAGAACACTATGGTCTCTATACTTATTATTTACATGTCCTGAACTCATGGAATCTCGAGCCAAGCTGGGAGGTGATTCGTTTCTTTGGATGTTAATGAGCTGAGTTACCACAAAGAAAAGAGCCATCTGGATTACCCACCATTGATTGGGAAGAGGAAGTGAGAGCAGAGAGCTCGTGGGGAGATCCGCATATGAGTTTTGACTCATCTGGGAGGTGAGCGCGCATTTTTACTGGTGGTGGTGTGCACTCCTTTTGAGGACGAACAATCACTGTGGTGGAGTTGTGTGGATACACTGATCACAAGAAAAGTTTTTCATGTTTCATTTCTTCATTTTTTTCATTTTATGGACTATTCATTTATATGTAGGATTTATTTTTTTTAGAGATTTGCACTTTATATTTATATATATTTTTACACATAGCGCTACATTTATTTATTTACTATGTATGTAGCGATGTAGTTGCCGCTAGTAACAAACAATCCACCAATTCACTCCGCTGCCAGACTTCATACATCACTTCCAGAGACAATGAACAGTCTTTGGCTGGTTTGGTTTTTGTTGTTTTATTGGGGGGTACAACTTGGATAGGGATTAGGAATATGGGATGCCCATAGAATATATCATTGCCATCACATTTTAAGATTTGAGTAAAACAGCACAAAGTTATAGCCAGAAGATTAGACGTGCATTAAAACTGAGTGTGAATCTCCTCCTGCATTTACCTGCAGACTATTGCTCCTCCTCTGCCCAACTTCTACAGACTATTCCCTCTAAGAATTCCCCATCTATCACCGTGTGAGGGATGAAGACATAACTTTTGACCGTGTAAAAATGATGGTCTTAGAACTTTTTCTCCTCCTGCCCAAACTTGTTTCCTCCTGCACAAACTTGTAGTTACTGAGTTAGAGTCATGTCACATCTTCTTCTATTGAGTAATAGGGACCCACTCTGAATAAGCCCCTAGACAGGCTCTGGTTGCTCACCGCTACTAGACCTGAGGCCTGCAGCACCTCTCCCCGGAGGCCTAGTGGTTTAAAAGCATGTCTTTAGATGGTGGACTACTGTTCCCAGCCAGCCCAATCTTCCAAATCCTGTGCCCTCAGGCCGCATAGACATGACACAAATTCCCACAGCCTCTTCTCTGATCCAGGACTCCTCATCATTCACCGTGAAGACTTCTTTGCTAATGACCGTGTAGAAGCAAAGTTCCCTCAAAGACTTCCTGGCACATGCAGCCATCCACTGTGGTAACACTCACCGACCTTCCACTGCCCTGAGTCCTTGATGAGGAACTTGACCGGACCATACATTCCGACAGCTTCACCTGCCACTCTGCTCCAGGAGTTCTCTGCCTGGACCTTGTGGTGATAAAGACATTGCCAATGACCGTGTAGAGGCAAAGTTCCTTCACAGCTCTCCTCCTGCGATCGGTACCCCCCCGATGGGGATGTTGTCCTGCTGCTGCCTAGAATACCATTCCTCACTTCACTCAGCCGACTTCTCACCCCCAGTGGCATATCACCTCAGCTTATATAGGAGGCCCGCCCCCTGCCAATACCAATCGGGGATTGGTCAGGGCTCCTACACGAGCTGCCTGCCACTCCAGTTCCAGGCCCAGCTCCTCTTCCAGAATCTTCTCTCTGGAAGCAGGGGAGGCACCCCAGAACTAGAGCACAGGTGGTCACACCCACTGCTACTTTGACCACTCCCAGCCCCCAGAGCAAAACAGACAGGCCTAGCTTGCAGCATAGGCCTGCCTAAATTTGCCTGTGCTGACTGACCCTGGTAAAAAAAAACATTACTAGCACCTACCTATTGGTAGGGGGTGCTACACATATAATGATTTAAAATGGTTGTAAAAACTCGAGGTTTTTTTACCTTCATGCATTCTATGTATGAAGGTAAAAAACTTTCTTTGTGCAGTAGCACCCCCTAATACTTACCTGAGCCCCATTTAGATCCAGGGATGTGCATGACTGCCTTGGCTCTCTGGGGACTCTGCTTCCTCATTGGCTGAGACAGCAGTGAGAGACATTGGATCCAGCGGCTGTCAATCACAGCCACTGATCCAATCAGGAGAGAAAGGAGGTGGAGCCGCGGCTCTGTGTGTGAATGGACATGCAGAGACACAGGTTGGGAGTGAGCCTGCTCAGGTGCTCCCATTGCAAGCTGCTTGTTCTGGGGGTACTCAGCAGGAGGGAGGGGCCAGGAGCACAGTTGACGTATCCGAGAAGAGGATCCGGGCTGCTCTGTGCAAAAACACTGCATAGAGTAAGTAAGTATAACATGTTTGTTTTTTGTTTTTTAACCACTATAGAATGACGGCCAGGCGGTGTTTCTGTTATCCTGACTGGGCGTCATATGACGTCCAGCAGGATAACATGCTCGTGGGGGCACGCAGCACGGCGATCAGTGGTGCGGTGTGCCACTCTAACACATTTTATCTCCGATCGTAGTAAGGAGCCTCTGACGGAGGCTCCTTACCACATGATCAGTTGTGACCAATCACAGCTGATCACAGTGTGAACCAGGAAGTTGCGTAAACGTCTTTCCTCGGTTCGCGCTGACAGGGAGAGTCAATCAGCGGCTCTCCCTGTCTTTTCTGATGCAAGGACAGACTCTGCCGGTGGCACCTGATGCAAGGACAGACTCTGCCGGTGGCACCTGATGCAAGGACAGACTCTGCCGGGGGCACCTGATGCAAGGACAGACTCTGCCGGGGGCACCTGATGCAGGGACGGACTTTGCTGGTGGCACCTAATGCAAGGACAGACTCTGCTGGTGGCAGGCGACGTGGCTAGTGACACGCTCAGGGATCCCACTGATTCGACATTATGGTGAGTTGAATGATTTAATCTTATATTACAATGTAATAATAGAAATAATGCGCTTCAATCATCCTGACACCATAACAACCATGGTGCCGGGATGATTGAAGCATTAACACCAGGCGTTTGGAGTATCTTTATCTGCCGATTGTTAAACTTTCTAGAATACACATATTTCTATTGTGTAGGATCTGGGGCTGCTGTCCCGTCATTCCCCTCTCCCCCTTTCCTTCTCCCCCTTTCCCTCTCCATCCCTCATTCATCTCAGACTCTAACCACACCCTCTTGAGCCACACCCACTTTCCCACATAAGCCACGCCGACTTATCACGTAACCAGCGCCCATTTTTCCTTATGGAAAATCCCGATTCGGGACAGCCTCCAATGAGGACGAGGGTCCCAAAATCGGGATTGTCCCGGGAAAATCGGGACTGTTGGCACCTATGCTTGCGGCACAATACAAAGCGACGAGTAGCTTCTGCTCGTAGAATCATTGTGATTCTACGGGCGAGAGCACTGTTGTTCAAATCTAGAGGTTACTTCCAGGTTTAGTGAAACAGACGAAAGCCGGAAGTGACGTCGGCAGCTCCGTTCTTCGGCCCGAGCGGAGCTGCTGGAAGGAAGGTAAGAGAGCGCGCCACACAGCATGAGGGTTCTAAAGGCTCACTTTATAAAAATAAGAACAGAAAACTCACTGGCAGATAATCTGTTATGTAAAGTCAGTAACTGGAACAAATGGGGAAAAAGAAATACTGGCACAGTTGATCTGCAGTTAAATGTGAGTGAAAACACACACTGATGCACTTTTTAATAAGACATCTCCTGCGCCATGGACCCATCCCAGAGCTAAGGGCATGTGGTCAGAGAACACTCCCTACCAGTTACTGATAACCACTTGCCTAGAGCTTTATTACTAGAGGGTACATTTTTTTTTTTTACTATAATTTTTCTGCACCATGTGACATGTATGGAATTTATTCTTAAAATTCTTTTTTTTTTGTGAAATTATTTCACATAGTGCACAGTAAGTGCCTTGAAATGCCTTGAAATGCATAAGATGGAATATGAAACCCAAATATATTTACTATAGCTGCAATAAAAGTGACAGAAATTCCTGAGGATGATTGGATCTCATGTATGAAGTCTTTTAAAGAACAGCTTCTAAATTCCTCCTAGCAACTCTCTTTCCTGTTGCTATGGTGGGTTTGAACATGTAAGAGAGACACTGATTTGTTGCTAGGAGGGAAAGATTTTTTTAAATTAAATAATTAAATGTTTTTATTAAATAAAAGTGCTCAAACAGCCACAAAAACCTTTGAACAACTAACAAAAATGCTTTTAAGGGCCGGTTCACACTGCTGTGTGGTGCAGAATCGCATGGGATTCGCACTGCACTGCAGTGCAAATCCCATGCGATGTCTGTGTGATGCGATTTCAGCCATACAGACAGTATGGCTGAAATCGCATTTGGACTAAACTCGCACAGGACCGTTTTTTTGGTCTGCACCAGAATCAGATCGCATGGGTGTTCACACCTATGCGATCCAATTCATGTCCGAACTGACAGTTCGCAGTGCGATATGCGATCTGAAATGGGGGTGTCATTAACAATGTATTGACACTCCCCTGCAGTTCGCAAACGCAGTGGATTCGCAGGGTTCCCGCATATTTTATCTAGATATATAATCTGTCCTGTGATGCTGGGACTGTATACTCTGTCCTGTGATCTGAGCTGTATACCCCTGACACTATGGGTAGAAGCAAGTGGAATACAGGGGACAGAGTGGTTTGTGAGAAGTGGGAGGGGTCAAAAACAAGGGGTGAGGTCTGGCGTGCCCCCCATCCAAAAACTTCACCAGCCACCACTGTTAATATCACTTTAATCCAAAGCCATTCCACAAAAGTTATTATGCTGTATGTTCTCCTGCTTATAGCAGCTGTCAGATTGATTTATGAAGTATGTTACTTAATTTGTTCAATTTTGATTTTATTGTATAGTGTGATCCTGTTCTATGACTTGCCCCTAATGAAGGGACGCCTTTACAGTCCGAAACGCGTTGGGCCGTCTGGACAACCTATATGTATCACCACCATCAACACCATTGTTCTTAGTGGTTTTTGTATTATTGTATTATGTATACTGTGCTATTTTTGAACCTAAATATTATATTGTATAGTTTGAATATCAATAAATCTTTTTAAATTGTTCATTTCTTTGCTGTTGCCGTTAAAGTCCCACTCATTTGGTGGTACCCTCTTTATATTGTACTTGAGGGATGTTGGCAACCTCTATGGTCCAGATGGATGTTCATTATTTTTTAATTCCACAAAAGGATGCACTCAGCTTTCAACTGGCCAGTGGCTTGAATGAAAAACACAAACATCAAACCTTTTAGATTCTAGCCAGAGCTACCCCAACCTATGAGATGAATCCTTCCTGTTCAGTATTTTACAATCCCACCAATATGTGCCGTTCCTGCGTTTGGCTCCTCCAGGTAACAGGCACCTGAGAAGCAAGGTGACCTCCATATGGACAGTTTCCGTGACATAAAAATAGGTGGGACCAGAATGTTCCCAGCACTGAACTACACCACATATTTAAGTGTGCTTGTTCCATGTGTTGGTGGCCTGTGGTGGGCATTGCAACATTGCCAACATTCATCAATGTTGTTCCAAAGTTCTGATCATATACTGCAGGGGTGCGCAACCTTTTGAAGAGCGAGGACCACTTAAGTAATTTTATAGCCTGGGCCACAACAAACTATTGGGTTTTACTGCCCCCCAAACCACAAATGTAAACTAGCCCTTACTGTCCGGAGCCTCTTATAAGGCTACTTTTACAATGATGTGCCACGGTTTAACTGCACCTCGGCTGCAATGCAGTGTACCTGCAGCTTTCCTGCGGGTTAGCTGCACTGAGCCATGGACTTCTATTACATCTTACAGGGTGTGGTGCACTTTCTGAAAGCGCACCAAAACTCCAGCATTAAGGAGTATACTGACCTTTTTTTCTCTGCTGGCATGACTCTCCATGCTGTTAGAAAGGTCTCGAAACAGGAGTCGGTGCTACAGAGGAAGCATCAGCTTATGCGTCTCCTGCTCCCTCCATGGCCACTTGCTTCCTCCTCCATGCACTCTGCTACTCTGGGGTGGCAGGTCGGCAACCCATTGATCTCAATCTGGGCTTGCCGACCTGCCATCCCAGAGCATGGGCTTCCCTGGTTTGAGGGCTCAGGTTGACCACCCCTGATATACTTTAACATAAATGTATATAAAGTAAAACAATTTATGGGTACACTGTGCCCAATTACTTTACCCACACACCTTACTTCTTAACATGGGAGAGGAGGGCTCTTTTTGGTGCACATATATCTGGTCAAAAAACAAGACCTGGTTGCACTGGGCACTAATGCTACACTTCCAATAGAAAACTTATTTTAAAGTAAGGCAGCAACAGTTCACCCAGAGGGACACCTACCCGGCCGGGCACACCCACAGTTTCCAGTAAAGTACAGAAGCAGGTTTCAGCTGAACCAACAGCGTCTGCTGAGAGAGGGCAGAATGCAGCCTGGCTGTTTCATGTCCAATCAGGAAGGTATCCAGACAGATGCGACTCTAGGCTTTACCTCCTCATCAGGAACCTTTCCCTACCACTAGTACTGTCCCTAACAGACGGGGTACCTTTCCCTACTCTACCCACTCGCATAGAGCGTGCCCAAACCCAGGGGCCAAGGTCTTAAATAGACTCTGCCACACCCTAGATGGCCTCCAGAGTCACATGGGTTGGGCAGCTCCCAATAAAAATGTTGACCAAAGACTCAGGAAACCATAAAGGAACCCTGTTCTTCATGACTTCCTCTCCCCCTGTAATGCTGCTGCAGTTGAGCGCCAGCATAGTGGGGTGGTATCTCATAGTCCACAGAGAAGAACTGGGCAGGGCTAATAACACTGCTTGAGATTTCAGTAGTGCAGCAGAGGTAGAGAACACATACCTATTTTTTTCACCTTTATTTTTCTGTAATGCCACCATTTGAAAGTAAGCAGTAACGTTTGTTTTACTGAATGCACATGGTGTCTTAAGCACAATAAACATATTTAGTAGTTAAAAGTTTGGCTTTTTTTTTAAAATCATACTACCGTGAGCAGAGAGCTGGTGACTGTCAGTCACTGGATTTCTGCTCTGCCCCCCCACGTGCTCACTGGAGTCCTGAGATATGGAGGAGTTGGGAAGGGTTGGCTCAGGTTCTCACTGGCTTGCTGAGAGGCTGAGCTAGGTGCCGGTCCAGGCTCTTGGGTGGTCGCGATCTTTATCCAGCCTGTGATGTCAGCCAACAGCAGGGTGGAGTATTCCTTGTAGTGTAGATGCTCAGGATCTTCAGCTAGCTCAACAAGGGCCCAGAGACATTGCTGTGCCAGCAATAGTGAACAGCATATGCAGAGTGATTCCTTTTAGAAGCTTTCATGTAAAGAGATGAGAGAACAGGCCTCGCCATGGTCGTCCAAAGAAGTTGAGTCCACGTGCTCAGCGTCATATCCAGAGGTTGTCTTTGGTAAGTAGGCGTATGAGTTCTGCCAGCATTGCTGCAGAGGTTGAAGGGGTGGGGGGTCAGCCTGTCAGTGTTTGGACCATACACCGCACACTGCATCAAATTGGTCTGCGTGGCCGTCGTGCCAGAAGGAAGCCTCTTCTAAAGATGATGCACAAGAAAGCCCGTAAACAGTTTGCTGAAGACAAGCAGACTAAGGACATGGATTACTGGAACCATGTCCCGTGGTCTGATGAGACCAAGATAAACTTATTTGATTCAGATGGTGTCAGGCGTGTGTGGCAGCAACCAGGTGAGGAGTACAAAGACAAGTGTGTCATGCCTACACTCAAGCATGGTGGTGGGAGTGTCATGGTCTGGGGCTGCATGAGTACTGCCAGCTCTGGGGAGCTACAGTTCACTGGGGGAACCATGAATGCCAACATGTACTGTGACATACTGAAGCAGAGCATGATTCCCTCTCTTCTGAGACTGGGCCGCAGGGCAGTATTCAGACATGATAACAACCCCAAACACACCTCCAAGACAAACACTGCCTTGCTAAAGAAGCTGAGGGTAAAGGTGATGGACTGGCCAAGCATGTCTCCAGATCTAAACCCTATTGAGCATCTGTGGGGATCCTCAAATGGAAGGTGGAGAAGCGCAAGGTCTCTAACATCCACCAGCTCTGTGATGTCGTCATGGAGGAGTGGAAGAGGACTCCAGTGGCAACCTAGGTCTGGTCAACTCCATGCCCAAGAGGGTTAAGGCAGTTCTGGAAAATAATGGTGGCCACACAAAATATTGACACTTTGGGCCCAATCTGGACATTTTCACTTAGGGTTGTACTCACTTTTGTTGCCAGCGGTTTAGACATTAATGGCTGTGTGTTGAGTTATTTTGAGGGGACAGCAAATTTACACGGTTATACAAGCTGTACACTCACTACTTTATATTGTAGCAAAGTTTAAATTCTTCAGTGTTATCATATGAAAAGATAAAATAAAATATTTACAAAAATGTGAGGGGTGTACTCACTTTTGTGAGATAATGTATATGGCTGAAGCTGTGAATTGTCAAATCATTGGGGTATGTGGAAGACAAATGAACGAGTTGAAGGCCCCCCACCCGTGTTTAGAAATGGTTTGACTTAGATGGCTTCTTTCATATGAACCAGTGGTAAAATGACATTTCTCAGGGTGTTGGTGACACCAGCCTTGTATAACACATCCACATACAAAGGAGCCATGCTTGAACTTTTTTTTTAAGTTAATAAAATCCTATCTGGCTGCAGATTACACTAGAAAGTATCGTTCAACTACAAAGAGGCTTGTGTAGAAAGAGTAGACATACAATTTCAGGGTGCTTTCGCAGTACGAGTTCACATATGACAAAGGATGTAATGCTGAAAGTTGGCATGTTGGAACATTCTGTGCTTGTTTGCTCCATCCATTGTGTTTATGTTTGGAGCACTTACCCTGTGCTCCTCTGAGGAGGGGTCAGATGCAGGGCTGTCAACACAATGGGTGATGCAACTTTTTCCTGGGAACTTCTCTGGAAAAAGAAAGAGAGTTCCACGCCTCCACCCCAGAACTGATAATAACTGTTAACTGCTGCCAAGCCACAGATTGTCTGCTCGATAACCGTTTTAGCTCTTTTCGAAACTAGAAGTTTTTGATTAAAGCGTTTGCAGAGTATGGAATATTCCAGGATGTCAATAAATCAATAAAGCAATTAAGGCCAATAAATGCCTACTACACTTTTCCAGCCTAAGTGAGTCTTGTTTTACACACAAATACTTGACAAGCACTTCAACTACAACAGACTTATTAAATGCCTTGAAAAAGTATTCATCCCCCTTGAAATTTTCCACTTTTTGTCATGTTAAAACCAAAAACATAAATGTATTTTATTGGGATTTTATGTGATAGACCAACACAAAGTGGCACATAGCTGTGAAGTGGAAAGAAAATGATAAATGCTTTTCAAAATGTTTTACAAATAAATATGTGAAAAGTGTGGTGTACATTTGTATTCAGCCCTCTTGAGTCAATACTTTGTAGAACCTCCTTTCATTGCAATTACAGCTTCAAGTCTTTTTGGGGATGTCTCTACCAGCTTTGCACATCTAGAATGACATTTTTGCCCATTCTTCTTATAAAATAGCTCAAGCTCTGTCAGATTGGATGAAGAGCATCTGTGAGAAGCAATTTTCAAGTCTTGCCACAGATTCTCAATTGGATTTAGGTCTGGACTTTGACTGGGCCATTCTAACATATGAATATGCTTTGATCGAAACCATTCCATTGTAGCCCTGGCTGTATGTTTAGGGTCGTTGTCCTGCTGGAAGGTGAACCTCCGCCCCAGTCTCAAGTCTTTTGCAGACTCTAACAGGTTTTCTATTAGGATTGCCCTGTATTTGGCTACATCCATCTTCCCATCAACTCTGACCAGCTTCCCTGTCCCTGCTGAAGAAAAGCATCCCCACAACATGATGCTGCCACCACCATGTTTCACGGTGGGGATGGTGTGTTCAGGGTGATGTGCAGTGTTAGTTTCCCCCCAACATAGCGTTTTACTTTTAGGCCAAAAAGTTCAATTTTGGTCTCATCTGACCAGAGCACATTGCTTCTTAAGATGTTCAAAGCTTGGATATTTTTTTATAACCTAATAACACTATAAAGGCTAACAGGTGACAATGTTTACTGCTGTGCAAATTGGGTGCGAGTAATAAAGGCCAACATGCCACTGATAGTAAGAATGGTGAATAGCTGCCAACTCAGTGAGTCAGTAGTGCTCCAGGTGAGCAGAGACATGGAGAAATAGAGGGATAAAAAGACACGAGAGAGATCCTTCCAATTGTAGTATTCAATTGTATGTATATGGAAAGAACAGTAAATGTATACTCACATTCCTAAGGTTGCTGGATACCTGTCCTTGGGTCAAGTAACTCATTTTTGCACATGTAAAGAATAGGACTGTCTCCACACTGAGAGTGGGCGGTCGCATTCGATGTTCATCTGGATTTTCCAGAGATTGCTCCACTGTGCAAGGCTGCAATCAGGTCCGGTGAACAATGGTAAAGGGGATGAGGCCCCACAATGCAAACAATGTATGGTCAGCAGAAGCACTCAATAAACAAAAGGTTCTTTCAAGTGGATTCTTCAGTATTTATTGATTATAACAACAAATTAAAACACACCATCAAAGCGTTTTGTGGCCTTTTGGTGGCCATTCCATCAGTAAAAGGTGCATAGTACACTAGACGAAATACATAAAAAGATGTAAAAAAAAACATTTTCAGGGTGAATCATGAATTCATGGGTGATATATATATATATATGTCGAATTGTGCACATATACATAGGTATATATAATTATTAATAGAGATACCTCCAGGTGAAGGTAGCAGCAAAGTCCAGTTGCAGGGGCCCCCGGGGATGTTCACTATGCAGCATTCGTCTTGGTGTTGGAGATCTGAAGCAAAGATCAGCGGAGATGAGGAGATCCTCCAGCCATTGTCCAACTATACAAAAAGAAGAGAGACCCCCTGGTAAAGAAATTACAGCTTCACAGCAACATTAAATATCTTGTCGGCACTGCAAGGTGCATGAATGGAAAAACATCAGACAAGGACAAACAAAAAACATGACAACATACATACAATCAATAAAACTTGACGTCCGGACGCCAAATGAAAATACGCAGATGTAATGTCTTGCAGGAACTTGTCGCTTGGAGAGGATCCTCTAATGTAAGATTCCATACCGGAATTATTGGCATATGATCTGCGTATGGCCCATTGTCCAACTAGCCTGGAGCATAGCTTTTCACCAGCAGGAACCATGTTGTGGCACTGGAGCTCTGCGTCAGCCTATCTACTCTAGTAGCGTCTAATCTGACATGCAACCAAACCTCTACCCATAGCTCCCAACTGTCCCAGATTTCGAGGGACTGTCCCTGATTTGGAACAATGTCCCTCTGTCCCTCCATCCTCCTCATTTGTCCCTCATTCTGGTCTGAGCTATATAGTTGTATATAAAATGCACTATTTATCTTTCTAAACGTGTTTCCTGGTGCTAAACCTTTCATCCAATTTCTAAATTGCTGCATTCGTAAATTTCAAAAGCCAATATAAAGGAATAGTAGTGGTAGGAAAAACACTTACGGTTTCAACTAATGATTTTTTTGGTATAATTCTCCTTTAAGGGGGTGTGGCAGGGTGTGTGTCCTATGCCTACATACTTTTGCTCATAGGTGTCCCTCGTTCCCATCTCAAAAAGTTGTGAGGTATGCTCTACCTACCAAAAGTGGCTGTCGGGTGCCTACCCTGGTTCTATCCTATGCTGGTTATGGAGCCCCGAACTAAAACTAGCTATAGAAGCCCAGACCAGAAGGGGGGTCAGGGTTAACTAGACTAACAGGAGCTGCATACAAACTCTAATAACATACTGCAAGGTGACCACTACCATACCTCCCAACTTTTTTGAGATGGGAATGAGGGACACCAATCAGCAAAAGTAGGCAGGCATAGGACACACCCCTTGCCACGCCCCCTTAAAGGAGAATTGTACAAAAAAACAAGATTGGTTAAACCCACACATGCTTTTTTTACCACTACTATTCCTTTCAGATGAAAGGTTTAGCGCTGGAAAACACTTTTTGATAGATAAAAAGTGCATTTTACATACAACTATATAAATTAGACCAAAATGAGGGACAAATGAGGAGCAATGAGGGACAGAGGGACATTGTTCCAAATCAGGGACAGTCCCTCGAAATCAGGGACAGTTTGGAGCTATACCACTACACATGCACACTGTGTCACAGACCGAACTATCTGGTATAATGCATGTGAGATAACAACAGGGGGAACAGATATACTTCTGTCAGCAGTTGTTAAAAATATACATATATATATGCATATATGCACAAATTGTACAGAGATTGTACTATCAGCGGATGGAGACACTCAAAAATATACATATATACATGCATATATGCATAAATTGTACAGAGATTGTACTATCAGCGGATGGAGACACTCAGCTGTCAGGCCCCGTTCACACCTTCACAGCAGTAATTCACATTCTTGTTGGGGGGTGTTTCCGCTTGTCACGCATGGGGCAGCCCGTTCAGTTGAATGGGCTGCCCTATGAGCAACAATCGCCCCAAAGAAGTTCCTGAGCTTTTTTTTTTTAGAGCAGAATGTGGTGCGTTTTTTTTACCATGCTTTTTGGTGCATTTGCAGCGTGTTTCTGAAACACACGGCAAACCATGCATTTGGAAACACACAGATGTGAATGGAACCTCATTGTTGTTGTGTAAATGCACCAATTTCACTTTCAGGCCACATTCACACCTAGAGTAGTGGGAGCGCAAGTTTCTTGGCTTGTTTTTCCCATGACACGCATAGGGCAACCCATTGATTTCAATGGGTTTACATCTCCTTTAGATTTATGGAAATGATGGAATAGGAGGACCCACCTATCTATCCATTCACTCTGTATCCAGTTAGGCAGGCCTTTGCACTACATCAGTGGTGTCCAACCCATGCGGCCCCAGAGAGTTTAGCGTGCGGACATAAAAAGCATAGCAGCTGTGGCAGTCTACATTGACAAGCCAGGCAAATGCACACCTGGAGGGATGCCGGGGATGCTGTGCAAACATAGTTAATGGGTGAAGGGTGTGTGTGCTAATGAGGTCAGCTGGTGGACTCTTTCCTATGTCTTACTGGTTTCTCCTTCCCAAATCTAGATATCAGGAAATGATGATGCTTTCCAAGAAATATAGCAGGGGCTAAGGTAAGGCCTTGTTCTAAAAATTGAAGAAAGCTTTTATTTTTCTGCAACAGAGGTACATTAATGGTACACTATATTGCCAAAAGTATTGGGATGCCTGCCTTTACATGCACATAAATTTTAATGGCATCCCATTCTTTGTCCGTAGGGTTCAAAATTGAGTTGGCCCACCCTTTGCAGCTATAATAGCTTCAACTCTTCTGGGAAGGCTGTCACCAAGATTTAGGAGTGTGTCTATGGGAATGTTTGACCATTCTTCCAGAAGTGCATTTGTGAGGTCAGGCACTGATGTTGGACACGAAGGCCTGGCTCACAATCTCCGCTCTAATTCATCCCTAAGGTGTTTTATCGGGATGGGGTCCGGACTTTATGCAGGCCAGTCAAGTTCCTCCACCCCAAACTCGCTCATCCATATCTTTATGGGCCTTGAATTGTGCACTGATCCAAATTATTTGGTGGAGGGGGGATTATGGTGCGGGGTTGTTTTTCAGGGGTTTGGGCTTGGCCCGTTAGTTCCAGTGAGGGAAACTCTTAAGGTCTCAGCATACCAAGACATTTTGGACAATGTTTGGGGATGGCCCCTTCTTGCTCCAACATGACTGCACACCAGTGCACAAACCAAGGTCCATAAAGACATGGATGAGTGAGTTTGGAGTGGAGGAACTTGTCAACCCGATAAAACACCTTAGGGATCAATTAGAGCGGAGAATGTGAGCCAGGCCTTCTTTTCCAACATCAGTGCCTGACCTCACAATTGCGCTTCTGGAAGAATGGTCAAACATTCCCATAGACACACTCCTAAACCTTGTGGACAGCTTTCCCGGAAGAGTTGAAGCTGTTATAGCTGCAATGGGTGGACCAACTCAAAATTAAACCCTACGGGCTAAGACTGGGATGCCATTAAAGTTCATGTGCTTGTAAAGGCAGGCGTCACAATACTTTTGACAATATAATGTATATCGGTACATAGGGGAGCTGGAATTTAGAAAACAAAAATGTAAGCCTTTAAAGCCCAAACACAGGCAGATAACTAATCCTAAACGTTGTGTGTCCTCCCAGCTGATACAGGGCAGCTGCTGGGCATGGGATCTAATGGAGATCACTGTAGTAGGGCTGTCTATTTCAGTGATTTCCAGTTCTTATAGGGATCCCACAGATACCCTGTTTCCCCGAAAATAAGACCTAGCGTGATTGTCAGTGATGGCTGCAATATTAGCCCTACCCCCCAAATAAGCCCTACCCTGTTTCCCCAAAAATAAGCCCTACCCTGATAATAAGACCTACAAGGACTTTAACTAGGGCTTATTTGGGGGGTAGGGCTTATATTGCAGCCATCACCGACAATCACGCTAGGTCTTATTTTCGGGGAAAGAGGGTATGTCACTTTCATTGGTCCAAGCTGGATCAATTGAAGTATGTAAAAACTGCCATACCTGGTATAAGAATAGTAAGTTGTTCAGAACTTCCAACATTGTACAAAATTTGTGTCTCTTACAATCTAAGCATACAAGGGATAGACCTATATTGTATCCCTACCTTCTTTGTTTTGAATGGAGTAGTTAAGAGTTAGGACCCATGTCTGTCTGTCTACTCGGCACATTGACTGCAAAGCCAACTTTTTTCCGAAATGCCTAATTTGCATGCCAGCTTGTTCCTGGTATATCGTAAGCACAGGAAGCCCTGCAGGTTTAATGATTGAGAAAGACTGAGTGGCCAGCTGTTGTCACTTTAATAGGAGACTATCAGCAAACCTGCAGAAAACAGCTACGGCACTCAATTCTACGTCCTGGCTACTTGACTGTGCAATCACCTTTTTTGGATTGTAGCCCTATTTTCTCCCTCTGGTGGAGTCTGTCCCTTCCATCACCTTTCTGTCTCCCTCCTAAACACCCTACAATAGTAGTACCGTATATTTGCCTATTTTGGTCCACTTTCACTTTCTTTCTTTGACTGTCTGTGTTTCGATTCCTCTCTAACCACAGCCTGAATCCCGTCCGACCCCAATCTTTCCAAATTTCAGATTATATTCTGGGATAATCTCTCTTTTCTCATCACATCTTGTGTTCCAGCTCTTAAGCCTTAAACTAACAATTCTCTGTTCATCACATCCGGTCCGTGTTAAGATGCAGTAATCTCTTCATCTCCATCTATTACTATACTTTCGCCTTGGAAAAATTTTCAAAGCTCAGAGGTTGGACGCTGAATGACGCAGGCGGTGATGTTTGGTGGGGTCCCGGGGCTGGCCCGGGGCTTGTGGGGGGGAACAGGTGCTTGGTTGGGGGTTCTTCTGTGTCTTATGGCTCTGGTGTACCAGTCGATTCATCTGGACAGCCTTCAGAGGGAACTTTCTCTAGTTCACAAGAGCCGAGAAGCCTCTAAGTTGCAGGTGAGTGGAAATTCACTTTAAATTTGCACAGTTTTTCCAGCCATATGACTGGTATTTTCTACTTTCATTGGCTCTCACTGCTAGAAATATAGAATGTTATAGCAAATAATGTTTACAGCGGCTTGAGCCTTTTGTTTGCGATGTCCACCGGGTGAAAGGAAAATACAGACCCCGTTACTGGGTTCTCCTTCTACAAATACTCCTTAACAGACTATTACATTGATCTAGAGCAGTGGTTCCCAACCTCAGTCCTCAAGTAACCCCAACAGGTCACCAGTGGTTTAATTCAATGTCAATGGCTTGGGATTTATGATAGCTATTTTATCTAAGGAAAATACCCAGAATATGGTCTGTTGGGGTTACCTGAAGGGAAGAAGCATAGAGGCACCACTCTAAGTGCGGTATGTTAATCGATTTTAATGAGCAAATATAGCATATGTACTCACAAGAGTAGATTAGAAACAAGCATGATAGTTGTGGGAGAGAAACCGTCCGGGAGGGAGTCTATCCGGGAGTCCATCCTGAAGACTGAGGTTGGGAACCACTGATCTAAAGGCTTGAGTATGTTCTGAGCCACCTACTTGCAAAAGGTGCTCAGACCAAGACATACCTTGGAGTTTACTTGCTTATGTTTATGAGCTTAAAAAGTATTGAGGTCATAGGGGGTCAGGAAGCTAGCTTTTTTCCGGAGGTCAACAATTGCAGTCCTATATTTTTCTTAGTAGAGTTCTCCTTTGAAGGATAACACCGGGTAAATCTCATTGCGTAGCTTTGGTTGGTGATGGACTGAATTATACAACAGCAGCCTTTCTCAACTTTACCCCAGAGGAACCCTCAAAAGATTTTTTCAGGTCTTGGGGAATCCCTGATAAAATCAATTATGGGGTCACTGGGAAGAATGTCTTTAGTAAATCAACCCCCTTGTCCCCCCTCTTGTCTCTCAATATGAAGGGTGCTTTGGAATATTAAGCATCCTTTTAATAAGGATGAAATATATCACCACTACATTGTCAAGCTTGTTTCAAAGCGCAAAGCTCTTTATTCTTGAACGATGACATAGAAAAGCAACATTTTGGAACCACTCAGGGACCCTTCTTTAGTGTGATAATATAATAAGGGGGCAAATATCTGTCCCCTTTCAGGGGAATGAGAATTCCAACAGAGTGTTAAAAGTGAAAAAAAAAAAAGGGTGAAGAAGTCCAATATAGAACACAAATACGCCGTAAGTGGCTTGAAAAATAACATTTATTAATTTCCCTCCCCAAGTAAATCCAGCTTCAATCAAGGTGTCTAGAGAGGTAATCCATATCAATCCTGACCTGCCGCCTGACAATCTGAATGCGCCGTACTCCCACCGCTAAAAGGACAGATACCCGGAATCCTGAGTAACATCATCATTGACCAACATTGGTCAATCAAATTAACTGAATTAAGTGCACTCAAAAATTGCAGAGGTTTGGTTCTAGCTTTTCCAAACCAAATCTGCGATGTTTGAGATGTTTCTACTGTTTTCTTGAAAACAAACAGCAACACTACTTATGGATTCACGGTGGCTGCAGCAGCAATGGAGAGCTAGGACCTCCGGGGAGAAGACCCCACTTCTACCATCCACACGAGATATGATCAGCTAGTAGAGATTTACTGTGTGTTTTGGGTAATGGTACAACAACATGCTGCATATAAAATACATCTATATATGTATATCTATCTACATGTTGCAAGCGGTGATGCTTGGTGACCACATATCATCCATCTATATGCCTGAATCAGTGTTCTCTGTACAGCACTGCAGTATATGTCAGAGTTATATAAATGTATAATAATATTAGGCCGGCCATGCACGTGTCGAATTCTGAACGATTTTTTGTTCCAAAATCGCACCTTTGAATAATCCTTTGATTTTCGACCATTAGTGGGGCCGCAGCAACAACCCATTTTCGTGCAGCAATCGAATTTGAGAGATAAGGCATGTTGGAAACTTTTTGAAAAACTAACGAATTTCTGATCAATAATGGGAGAATCATGAGAGAAATATGATCAAAAAAGAAATGTGCATGTGCTGTGAAAGGATAGAAGATTCCCAGCCACAAATTAGAGTGTAAGCTCCTCTGGTGTAGAGACTGGTGTGACTGGCTCAGTGTTCTCTGTACAGCACTGCAGTATATGTCAGAACTATATAAATGTATAATAATGTTAGTATGCAACTGTGAGGAGAGATTAGAGTGTATATGTTTGTTTATTAAAAATCTTAAAAAGGTATAACTTAATAAAAACATATTTACATATATACTGTACTATAGAGGGGGAATTGGGACTTTATATGAGGCGCATACGTCGCCTCCATCCTGGTAATACCGAAGGTCTATATAGAGAAAGGGCATGGGACTTTAAAATGAAGCAATTGGAATGCGGAGGGTTAAAATTATACATTTATTAGTCATAGTAGATAAAATAAAGGAATTTCATATATATACACATGTACAGATAATTGGCACAAAAATATAGACATAATCGATGAACAAGTACACACAGTTGGATACATAATTTCACAGAGTAGATGGTAGTCAAAGTGGTATTGGTGGACCATAGCATGGGTGCCAATGGTGGCATACCTGGCGGCTAATAGTATAGTAACATACAGGGATAGTGTAATCATAATAACGAACAATGATGGCATCAAAGTATAATGGATAGAATAGGCATCAATTGTAGCTCGACGCGTTTCGTGGGTGATGTTTTCCACTCATCAGGAGCTGATGCATGATAATCCTGTAAGATATGTACATCTAATAAACCTCAATCCGTAGGGGAGGAATAGAAAAAGTGTTGGAAAAGTAAGGCCAAAATTACACTTACCAACCCTGACACTGAGCGCAGCGCATGGCGGATGGCATGGAGTAGGCCGGGGGCAGCAGGCCTCGCGGCGGGAGCTGAGGCAGCATGTAGTGTCTGAATGGCATCAGATGGTGGGGTGTCGCTATGAGTAGTGAGATGATCTCCGTAGGTAAAACATGAATTGTCAAAGATAGAGAAAATCTGGGAATGGATGTTAAAGGATAATATATCAGTATAAATTATAAAATTAAGTAAATAAATTAGATTACGTTGAGTAATATGTAGATATTATGCCCAGAGAGACTCATGAATGGGGAGTACTGGTAGCTAGTATAATGGAAATTGTAGTGAAAAAAGTCTGAATAAGGAAGTATATGTAGAGGCAACAATGTAACATAGCTTGTCAGAAAAAAGAGGAGGGATATCTGGGAAGTAATGTGTGAATGTATGTTAATTACAAATGAACAGATTGTGTGAGATGAAGTATGAATCAAGCAAAGTGTTGATGAGTGATGTAGTGGGGATCGTGCGGTAAGGGGAGTCTAATGAGGGAGATAGCCAGTGAAGAATCTAAATGTGTGAGTGAGTAATAAAAGAAGGAAGGGGAGGGGGGGGGGGGGGGGGTTGTTGTTGTTTTTGTTAGGTGAAGGATTTTGAAAGGCTAGTGCAAAGAATAGTGACAATATAAAACCATAACAGTGAGAGTTGGTGTAAACAGAGAGTGCTTACCTGATGCTACATGTCATGCAACTAGCAAGATGGAAGCCGCTAGTGTGCAGAGACCAACAGAGGAGACTGGCCGTGTGAGCAGCCCGCTACCACTGGGAGACCTATAAGTACATGCCGCCAGCGCCACGTGCGTGAGGCCTGCGGGGGGAGGGGAGCGGCGTACGCACCTGAGCTGAATGATCGCTCGGTGTTTGGCGCCAGAACAACCCTCCCCCATGGCGATCACGCAAATGGTACTCCAAACGTCGGCGCGGTGACGTCGAATCCAACGTCCCGCGCATGACGTGGGGGACGTGGCACCGATGCGCCGAGAGGCATCCGCCCAGACCTCCCAAAGGGGAGGGGAGGGAGGATCCTCAGAGCGCATCGCAGCTCCCGCATTGAGGACGAACACACCCCAACACAAAACCACACCAAGCGCACACGCAACTGCGGGTCGGTGGCAGAGCGGCAAGGATGGAAAGGATGGCAAAGAGAAAGTTATTAATACCAAAGAAGAGAATTGTACATAAAACACAACAAATGCTGGAAGTGCCATCAATAGCACCAATGTGTAAAACAGATGGAAATATACATAATATGTACAGAATATATAGCCATTCCAGGAATAATAATGTTAGTATGCAACTGTGAGGAGAGATTAGAGTGTATATGTTTGTTTATTAAAAATCTTAAAAAGGTATAACTTAATAAAAACATATTTACATATATACAGAAAAAAATATCTAAATCTATATCAATCTATATCTATCTATCTATATATATAGATATATATATATCTATATATATCTATATCTATTTATATATAGATAGATATAGATAGATAGATCTCTATCTATCTCTCTCTCTATATATATATATATAGAGAGAGAGAGAGAGAGAGAGAGAGAGAGAGAGAGAGAGAGAGAGAAAGAGAGATCTATATATATATATATCTATGTATATGTATATACACACACACACATACACACATAGTGCCTTGAAAAAGTATTCATACCCCTTGAAATTTTCCACATTTTTTTATGTTACAACCAAAAACGTAAATGTATTTTATTGGGACCCATTTATCATTTTCCTTCCACTTCACAATTATGTGCCACTTTGTGTTGGTCTATCACATAAAATCCCAATAAAATACATTTACGTTTTTGGTTGTAACATGACATAATCGGGAAAATTTCAAGGGGTGTGAATACTTTTTCAAGGCACTGCGTATATACATATAAATCTATATATATATATATATATATATATATATATATATTATTCCGTGTATATATATATATATATATATCTATATATATATAGATATATATATACACAGTCCCCACTGGTTCAGTGTTCTCTGTACAGCACTGCGGTATATGTCAGAGCTGTATGCAGTATATATATAGTAATAATAGTGTGTGACTGTGGTGGGGATATTAGAGTATGAGCCTTTCTGGTGCAGAGACTAATGTGAATGGCTCAGTGTTCTCTGTACAGCACTGCGGTATATATCAGAGCTATATAAATGTATAATAATAATAGTGAGGGACTGTTGTGAAACATTAGAGTGTCAGCTCCTGTGGTGCAGAGATTGATGTGACCAGTGCCCTCTGTACAGCACTGCGGAATATGTCGGAGCTCTAGAAGTGTATAATAATAAGACACCTTGCACACAGGGTTGTTTAATTGCTGTGTGTTCATCGCAGAATTTTAGTGTGCCTGGGAGGGAGAGGTGCAGTTCTCCGCTGTCTGCAGCCTGTCAATGTAGTGATTGCTCTCAGCCTGAGGACTTGCATTTGTACAAGATGCATTAAACAATCCTGTGTATATTCACTTTGCATTAAGGACTGTTTGAGCTGCTTTTGCATTCCCATTGAACAAAATTATTTCTGCCTTACAGTATACTATATATCAAAATACATGATGCTTGTGAACTTCTATAGCCTCTACACTAATTTGAATCCAATAGAATTCTTTTTATAAATAAGGGCTACTTGTTTTGCTGCTTGATGGAAGGGTTATTAAATGTCTTGATCATGATCAGGCTGCACATTGTAACTTCTATAGCCAGGGCTGGTGCAAGGATTTTTGACACCCTAGGCAAAACCTCATTTTGCAACCCCCCCCTTGGCTCCACCCCTGACTCCACCCCCTTTGCCATGCTCATGTATACCCCACCTTTTTAATGAAGCACCCATCAAATGCAGCCTCACCAGCGCCCATCAAATGCAGCCTCACCAGCGCCCATCAAAGCAGCCCACCAGCGCCCATCAAATGCAGCCTCACCAGCGCCCATCAAATGCAGCCCACCAGCGCCCATCAAATGCAGCCTCACCAGCGCCCATCAATGCAGCCTACCAGCGCCCTTCAAATGCAGCCTCACCAGCGCCCATTAATGCAGCTTACCAGCGCCCATCAATGCAGCCTACCAGCGCCCACCAAATGCAGCCTACCAGCGCCCATCAAATGCAGCCTCACCAGCGCCCATCAATGCAGCCTACCAGCGCCCTTCAAATGCAGCCTCACCAGCGCCCATCAATGCAGCCTACCAGCGCCCACCAAATGCAGCCTACCAGCGCCCATCAATGCAGCCTACCAGTGCCCATCAAATGCAGCCTCACCAGCGCCCATCAATGCAGCCCACCAGCGCCCACCAAATGCAGCCTACCAGCGCCTATCAATGCAGCCTCACCAGCGCCCATCAATGCAGCCTCACCAGCGCCCATCAATGCAGCCTCACCAGCGCCCATCAATGCAGCCTACCAGCGCCCATCAATGCAGCCTCACCAGCGCCCATCAATGCAGCCTACCAGTGCCCATCAATGCAGCCTACCAGCACCCATCAAATGAAGCCTCACCAGCGCCCATCAATGCAGCCCACCAGCGCCCACCAAATGCAGCCTCACCAGCGCCCATCAATGCAGCCCACCAGCGCCCCCACCAAATGCAGCCTACCAGCGCCCATCAATGCAGCCTACCAGCGCCCATCAAATGCAGCCTCACCAGCGCCCATCAATGCAGCCCACCAGCGCCCATCAAATGCAGCCTCACCAGCGCCCATCAAATGCAGCCTAACAGCGCCCATTAATACAGCCTACCAGCACCCATCAAATGCAGTCTCACCAGCGCCCATCAATGCAGCCCACCAGCGCCCATCAAACGCAGCCTCACCAGCGCCCACCAAATGCAGCCTCACCAGCGCCCATCAATGCAGTCCAACCAGCGCCGATCAAATGCAGCCTCACCAGCGCCCATCAAATGCAGCCTCACCAGTGCCCATCAATGCAGCCCACCAGCACCCATCAAATGCAGCCTATCAGAGCCCATCAAATGCAGCCTCACCAGTGCCCATTAAATGCAGCCTCGCCAGCGCCCATCAAATGCAGTCTCACCAGCACCCATCAATGAATGTTTGCTTGCTTCCGTTCATTCAGGAGTTGGGACACAGACACAGTCCTCTGCCGCCGCTGCGCCTCTGACACTATGTGCGAACGGAGCGGCAGCTGCCTGCTGATGCTGAGACTTAGTTGCTTGCTACAGAGAGAAGAGAGTAGGAATACCAGTAGCCGGGCGCTCTAGGCAGCAGTGCTCCCTAGGCGGCTGCCTAGTTTGCCTAGTGGTAGCACCGGCTTTGTCTGTAGCAATTCACATGGTGAAAGGCCGCAGCAGAGGCTGATCTGTGTCAGACATTTGTAAACACAGCCAAGGAATGCACAGGCATGCTTGTATTACAACATAGCTGGCTCCGTCCCAAAGGAGAGAAAAGTAGATGAAGTCATTGCCAGGAGGTGTACTGTGATCTCTGTGAGAGGTAACAACCACCTGGAAGTGGTAAACCTACTCATTACTTAGTATGTATTCACTAAACACAAAGAAATATATTTGATGCTAGCTCCCCTTTAAACTAGTAATAAAAAAACTCATCTATTAAAGGCTCATATAAAAGCCTTTGATCAACTCACTTATGAGATTTTTTTATATCAGTGCTATATACAGTATAATTCTTTGAGAAATGTAGGTTTGCCAACGTGCAAATAAAGGCAGTTTTGTGAATTAAATCATTCCTCAGCTGTGACAGAATTAAAAAACAGCCTTCCTTTTCAAGTTCCTCTTCGAATTCAAGTATAACAGTTGCGCAATTTTAATCATTAACGGCCCCATAATTCTCCCTCAGGTGCTTCCGGTAGATATACTGTTGCAACTGAACAATTAAAAAAAAGGCTGGCCACAAAAAAGTCATTTAAAAGGTAAATTCCGGCATGGACTATTGCATTCTCATACAATGATGATATGTTTTAGAAACATTTCTATTTAAAATTGTAAATGATATCTGTACACAGGGGAGTCCATACCTGTCCGTGACATATTTACTACATACGGCTCATAAACACAGGTATAGAATTCTACATAGGATCTGGCTGGCAACAAGGTCTTATGAAAGATCTTGTCTGTAAAGTGCACGCATATAACATCTGGGCTAACATTTACATGCGTACAGCTGCCTAACTTCCTTCATTACTAGGTTGCAATCGGCTCCTGCCACCTAGTGTCCTTCGTTGCTAGGATGCAGGTGGTTTCTGACACCTAGTGCCCTTTGCTAGGATGCAGGTGGTTTCTGACACCTAGTGTCCTTCGTTGCTAGGATGCAGGTGGTTTCTGACACCTAGTGCCCTTCGTTGCTAGGATGCAGGTGGTTTCTGACACCTAGGGTCCTTCGTTGCTAGGATGCAGGTGGTTTCTGACACCTAGTGCCCTTCGTTGCTAGGATGCAGGTGGTTTCTGACACCTAGTGCCCTTTGTTGCTAGGATGCATGTGGTTTCTGACACCTAGTGTCCTTCGTTGCTAGGATGCAGGTGGTTTCTGACACCTAGTGCCCTTCGTTGCTAGGATGCAGGTTGTTTCTGACACCTGGTGCCCTTCGTTACTAGGATGCAGGTTGTTTCTGACACCTGGTGTCCTTCGTTGCTAGGATGCAGGTGGTTTCTGACACCTAGTGCCCTTTGTTGCTAGGATGCAGGTGGTTTCTGACACCTAGTGTCCTTTGTTGCTAGGATGCAGGTGGTTTCTGACACCTAGTGTCCTCGTTGCTAGGATGCAGGTGGTTTCTGACACCTAGTCTCCTTCGTTGCTAGGATGCAGGTGGTTTCTGACACCTGGTGCCCTTCGTTGCTAGGATGCAGGTGGTTTCTGACACCTAGGGTCCTTCGTTGCTAGGATGCAGGTGGTTTCTGACACCCAGTGCCCTTCATTGCTAGGATGCAGGTGGTTTCTGACACCTAGTGCCCTTTGTTGCTAGGATGCAGGTGGTTTCTGACACCTAGTGTCCTTCGTTGCTAGGATGCAGGTGGTTTCTGACACCTAGTGCCCTTCGTTGCTAGGATGCAGGTTGTTTCTGACACCTGGTGCCCTTCGTTACTAGGATGCAGGTTGTTTCTGACACCTGGTGTCCTTCGTTGTTAGGATGCAGGTGGTTTCTGACACCTAGTGCCCTTTGTTGCTAGGATGCAGGTGGTTTCTGACACCTAGTGTCCTTTGTTGCTAGGATGCAGGTGGTTTCTGACACCTAGTGTCCTCGTTGCTAGGATGCAGGTGGTTTCTGACACCTGGTGCCCTTCGTTGCTAGGATGCAGGTGGTTTCTGACACCTAGTGTCCTTCATTGCTAGGATGCAGGTGGTTTCTGACACCTAGGGGTTGATTTACTAAACCTGGAGAGTGCAAAATCTGGTGCAGCCCTGCATAGAAACCAATCAGCTTCCAGGTTTTATTGCCAAAGCTTAATTGAACAAGCTGAAGTTGAAAGCTGATTGACTACCATGCAGAGCTGCACCAGATTCTGAGTGCTCCAGTTTTAGTAAATCAACCCCATAGTGTCCTTCGTTGCTAGGATGCAGGTGGTTTCTGACACCTAGTGTCCTTCGTTGCTAGGATGCAGACGACTCCTGCTGTCTAGTTTCCTGCAATGCTAGGATGCAGGTGGTTTCTGACATCTAGTGTCCGTCCTGGCTAGGATACAGGTGGCTCTTGCTACCTAGCATCCTTCTTTGCTAGGACATAGGCAGCCTTCATTGCTAAAAAGCAGGTGGCTCTGCCACCTAGTTTCCTTTGTCGATAGGGCACAGGCAGCTCATTCTGCCTAGCATCCTTTCGTTGCTATGACGCAGGCAGCTCCTGCTGCTTAGTGTCCTTCATTGCTAGGAGGCAGATGGCTCCTGCAACCTAGTGTCCCTCATTGCTAGGTTGCAAGCAGTTCCTGACACCTAGCATTCTTCATTGCTAGAAAGCAGGTGGCTCTGTCCTAGCGTCCTCTGTTGTTAGGAGGAAAGTGGCTCCAATAGAGTAAATTTGTGCTCTACACTGTACGCATGTAAACTTCTTTTGCCGTTCAGTGTGGGCATGTAACATTTGTGCTAACATTTTACATGCGTACAGCTGCCTAGCCGCCTTTGTTAATAGATCGCAAGTGGCTCCTCACACCTGGTGTCCTTCATTGCTATGATGCAGGTAGCTCCAAGTGCCTAGTGTCCTTCTGTGCTATGATACAGGTATCTCCTGACATCTAGCACTCTTTATGTCTAGGACATAGGTAGCTCTCGCTGCCTAGTGTCCTTCATTGCTAGGACAGAAAAAGAACCTGGTGCACAAGGCATGGTATAACCCCTCCGGGATTTTAAATGACAGACCAAATGTGTAGTAAAAATGTAGATATTTATTAATCACAATGTAGTAAATAATACAAATGACATACAGGTATCAAAAAATTGTTCAGGAAACATTAAAAACATAGTAGACATGAAACTTAGCTGCCCTGGACAAGCATTCTGGGCTAGCACAGATCAAATGCCAAAAATGACGCCAGACATGTTTCGGACAAAAATGTCCTTCTTCAGAGGCTTAGTGTCACTTATAGCAGACCTATGGTCTTTCTATAATCTAAATGAGTAAGATATTCGTACAAAAATAGTATAATACAAGAAATTATTTGCCTATTATAATTCATTTCAATTCATATTCAATAGCAATTCATTGCTAGGACACAGGTGTCTCCTGACATCTAGCTTTTTTATGGCTAGGACATAGGTAGCTCTTGCTACCTAGCATCCTTCATTGCTAGGACGCAGGCAACTCCTGCTGTCTAGTGTCCTTCAATGCTAGGATGCAGGTGGTTTCTGACACCTAGAGTTCTTCATGGCTAGGACACAGTTGGCTCTTGTTGCCTGGCATCTTTTGTTGCTAGGACACAGGTAGCTCATGCAGCCCAGTGTCCTTCATTGCTAGGACGCAGGCAGCTCCTGCTTCCTAGCATCCTTCGTTGCTAGGACACAGGCAGCTCCTGCTCCCTAGCATCCTTCGTTGCTAGGACACAGGCAGCTCCTGCTCCCTAGCATCCTTCGTTGCTAGGACACAGGCAGCTCCTGCTCCCTAGCATCCTTCGTTGCTAGGACACAGGCAGCTCCTGCTCCCTAGCATCCTTCGTTGCTAGAACACAGGTGGCTACTGCTGCTTAGTGTCCTTCATTGCTAGAAGGCAGATGGCGCCTGCAACATAGGGTCCTTCATTGCTGGGTTGCAAGCACCTTCTGCCACCTAGCATCCTTCATTGCTAGAAAGCAGTTTCCTTTGTTGCTAGGATGCAGGCAGCTCCTGCCACCTAACATCTTCTGTTGCTAGAAAGAAAGTGGCTCCAATAGAGTGAATTTGTGCTCTACACTGTACACATGTAAACGTCTCTTGCTGTACAGTGTAAGCATGTAATGTTTGTGCTAACATTTACATCTGTCTGGCCTCCTTCATTGCTAGATTGCAAGTGGCTCCTGACACCTAACATCCTTCATTCCTAGGATGCAGGTAGCTCCAAATGCCTAGTGTCCTTCTTTGCTAGGATGCAGGTGTCTCCTGACATCGAGTGCTCTTTATGGCTAGGACATAGGTAGCTCTTGCTGCCTAGTGTCCTTCTTTGCTAGGATACAGGGGGCTCCTGCTGCCTAGCATCCTTTGTTGCTAGAATGCATATGGCTCCTGCCACCTATGGTTCTTTGTTGCTAGGATGCAGGTGGCTCCTGCTGCCTAGTATCCTCTGTTGCTAGGATGCAGACGGCTCCTGTCACCTAGTGTTCTTTGTTGCTAGGGCGCAGGCAGCTCTTGCCGCCTAGTTTCCTTTGTTCCTAGGATGTAGACGGCTCCAATAGAGTACATTTGTGGCTCTTAAAATGTGTATAATGGTCCTCTGCGCTACTACTTGTAAGTGAAATAAAGAAAAATAAAGTGGAATTGCAGCAAAACCTAATGGTCTTCACAACTACACAAATAAACAAAATTACAATTTACAGTGGTCTTGCACATATCCTATAGTCTTCCATATACAAAGTGAATCATCAACAGTTACAAATTAATGCAATAATGTAGAATAAAAGGATATAATACATCCAATAAATTGTGACAAAAATAATTGAATATGTGCAGTGAAGTCCATAAATACAGTGGCTTGCGAAAGTATTCGGCCCCCTTGAACTTTTCAACCTTTTGCCACATTTCAGGCTTCAAACATAAAGATATAACATTTTTATTTTTTGTGAAGAATCACCAACAAGTGGGACACAATTGTGAAGTGGAACGAAATCTTTTGGATTTTTGAAACTTTTTTAACTAATAAAAAAATGAAAAGTGGGGCGTGCAAAATTATTCGGCCCCCTTGCGTTAATACTTTGTAGAGCCACCTTTTGCTGCGATTACAGCTGCAAGTCGCTTGGGGTATGTCTCTATCAGTTTTGCACATCGAGAGACTGAAATTCTTGCCCATTCTTCCTTGCAAAACAGCTCGAGCTCAGTGAGGTTGGATGGAGAGCGTTTGTGAACAGCAGTTTTCAGCTCTTTCCACAGATTCTCGATTGGATTCAGGTCTGGACTTTGACTTGGCCATTCTAACACCTGGATACGTTTATTTGTGAACCATTCCTTTGTAGATTTTGCTGTATGTTTGGGATCATTGTCTTGTTGGAAGATAAATCTCCGTCCCAGTTTCAGGTCTTTTGCAGACTCCAACAGGTTTTCATCCAGAATGGTCCTCTATTTGGCTGCATCCATCTTCCCCTCAATTTTAACCATCTTCCCTGTCCCTGCTGAAGAAAAGCAGGCCCAAACCATGATGCTGCCACCACCATGTTTGACAGTGGGGATGGTGTGTTGAGTGTTATGAGCTGTGTTGCTTTTACGCCAAACATATCGTTTTGCATTGTGGCCAAAAAGTTCGATTTTGGTTTCATCGGACCAGAGCACCTTCTTCCACATGTTTGGTGTGTCTCCCAGGTGGCTTGTGGCAAACTTTAGACAAGACTTTTTTTGGATATCTTTGAGAAATGGCTTTCTTCTTGCCACTCTTCCATAAAGGGCAGATTTGTGCAGTGTACGACTGATTGTTGTCCTATGGACAGACTCTCCCACCTCAGCTGTAGTTCTCTGCAGTTCATCCAGAGTGATCATGGGCCTCTTGGCTGCATCTCTGATCAGTCTTCTCCTTGTCTGAGCTGAAAGTTTAGTGGGACAGCCAGGTCTTGGTAGATTTGCAGTCTTCTGATACTCCTTCCATTTCAAAATGATCGCTTGCACAGTGCTCCTTGGGATGTTTAAAGCTTGGGAAATCTTTTTGTATCCAAATCCGGCTTTAAACTTCTCCACAACAGTATTACGGACCTGCCTGGTGTGTTCCTTGGTCTTCATGATGCTCTCTGCGCTTTCAACAGAACCCTGAGACTATCACAGAGCAGGTGCATTTATACAGAGACTTGATTACACACAGGTGGATTCTATTTATCACCATCAGTCATTTAGGACAACATTGGATCATTCAGAGATCCTCGCTGAACTTCTGGAGTGAGTTTTCTGCACTGAAAGTAAAGGGGCCGAATAATTTTGCACGCACCACTTTTCAGTTTTTTAATTGCTAAAAAAGTTTAAAATATCCAATAGATTTCGTTCCACTTCATAATTGTGTCCCACTTGTTGGTGATTCTTCACAAAAAATTAAAATTTTATATCTTTATGTTTGAAGCCTGAAATGTGGCAAAAGGTTGAAAAGTTCAAGGGGGCCGAATACTTTCGCAAGCCACTGTATAGTTGGTCCAATTGCTCAAGATAGTGAAGATGGGGGACAAATAATAATTACTTGGTATTTTCTCAAATGAGTGAAACCGCTAACACCACACCACTGTGCTCACAGAACTCACACCTCATAGGTATAAGTCATATGTCTTGGATCATGATCCAATAGAAAATTATAAACTCCCCTTCCAGGATCACCAGTGTGCCTTTTTATATAACAGTTTGAAAGTTTTTATTATATGTTATTGTTATACAATGTTTGATTGATTTGTTTTATCTTTGATAGTGAGACCTGTTCCTTTCAACTACCCCCAAGTGTGTCCTGACGAAGCAAAATAGTGAAACGCGTTGACGCACAGGGGCTCACTGCCGTTCATTTGGTGTCAGCCCTCTTGTTTACACTAGATATTTACGACTATCATATGCCTATCGTATGTTTTTAATTCTTTTCTACTTGACCTGTTTGATATGATTCATTGTTAATAAAATATATTTTTTTACTATACTATTGTCCATCTTGCCTGTAAAGTCCAAATTAGGGCCTTGTGGCTCTTTATCCCCTCCTTCTCTCAAATTCATGATCCAATAGAAAACGATAAACTCCCCTTCCAGGATCCAGGGTCACCAGTGTGCCTTTTTATATATAAGAGGATTCCGCCCCACAAATACGATGTTCCGTTCCACATGTAAAGTAAATAAGCCTCCAATAACGTATCACCATTAAAAGGGAGTCTATCAAACTTAAAAGTGCCTGCTTACATGAATGAAGCAAAAATTGCGCCAAAGAAAGACAAACAGTCGGCGTTCACGCCACCTCTCGCCTCACTTCGGGTCCGCAGTACACTCCGGCCACGCCCTACGCGTTACATCACGTCACGTGACTTCCTCAGTCTTTGTGGCTCTTGCCACCTAGTGTCCTTAGTTGCGAAATTGTAGATGGCTTTTCTCGCCTAGCTCTCTTTGTTGCTGGGACACAAGGGTCTGTTGTTGCCTAGCGTAGCATCCTTCCTTACTAGATTGCAAGGGGCTTTTGCCATTAAGTGTCCTTCATTGCTAGGACATAGGTGGCTTTTGCTGCCTACCCTGTTTCCCCGAAAATAAGACCTAGCGTGATCCTCAGTGATGGCTGCAATATAAGCCCTACCCCCTAAATAAGCCCTAGTTAAAGTCCTTGTAGGTCTTATTTTTAGGGTAGGGCTTATTTTTGGGGAAACACGGTAGGGCTTATTTGGGGGGTAGGGCTTATATTGCAGCCATCACTGACAATCACGCTAGGTCTTATTTTCGGGGAAACAGGGTAGGACCTTTGTTGCTAGGACACAGGTACCTCTTGCCGCCTCGCATCCCTTGTTGCTACGTATACGGCTTCTGTTGCCTGGTATCCTTTGTTGCTAGGATGCAGATGACTCCTGCCACCTAGCATCCCTGGTTAATAGTGCTTAGTTTCCTTTGGTACTAGGATGCAGTTGGCCCACTGATACCTAGTGTCCCGAGTTGTTAGGTTGCAAGTGGATCTTGCCACTTAGCGTCCTTTGTTGCGCGGATGCAAGTGGTTCCAAACACAATACATTAGTGCTCTATGCTGTACACATGTAAAAACATTAGCACAGGCATTTACATGCAAAAGCGTACGCAAGAGTCTTTCGGGTGCATGGCACAATTTATCTGCCAGACTTGGTACCTTTGAGCAAGGCCAAGGACAACTTATTGAAAGCTTATTAAAAGAATAGAACTATAGATATGTAGATGTATATAATGCAATCTGATCTCAAACGTGAACTAAGTAGTCTCTCAAGCACAACACAAAGACCAGTTGTTGGGATTTTTTACCCAAGATAAGAACAAGGCAGGTTTAGTGTTAATGAGAAAAGTGATCAGGACCATGTACGTTCATTCTGAGATATGGGGAATGGTGCAACCAATCTGATTTTTATGATATGGCCTCTATTACTTCTCCTCTATCCCAAAAGCCGAGCATTCTTATCCTATATTGCTCTTATTATGCCTATGCTCCAAGGCCTGTAAGCAGCATTGGGGTGATGGATAATAATGAGACTGGCAAAGACTTGTTGATTAAAGTGTTACTAAACCCACAACAGTAAAATCAGTCTGTACAGTGCCTTTATTTATTAAAATTATTTATATCCCTTGACATTTTCCACATTTTGTCATGTTACAATGAAAAACGTAAATGTATTTTATTTGGATTTTATGTGATAGACCAACACAAAGTGACACATAATTGTGAAGTGGAAGGAGAATGATAAATGGGTTTCAACATTTTTTACAAATAAATATGTGAAAAGTGTGCTGTACATTTGTATTCAGCCCCCCTCAGTCTATACTTTGTAGAACCTCCTTTCACTGCAATTACAGCTGCAAGTCTTTTTGGGGATGTCTCTACCAGCTTTGCACATCTAGAGAGTGATATTTTTGGCCATTCTTATTTGCAAAATAGCTCAAGCTCTGTCAGATTGTATGGAGAGCATCTGTGAACAGCAATTTTCAAGTCTTGCCACGGATTCTCAATTGGATTTAGGTCTGGACTTTGACTGGGCCATTCTAATGCCCTGTACACACGGGCGGACTTTTTTGGCAACAAAGGTCCGACAGTCTTTCCAAAGGATTTTCGACGGACTTTTGACGGACTTCCAACGGGCTTTTGAACGAATGGACTTGTCTACACACGATCACACCAAGGTCGGCGGATTCGTACGTGATGACGTACGACCGGACTAAAATAAGGAAGTTTATAGCCAGTAGCCAATAGTTGCCCTAGCGTCGTTTTTCGTCCGTCGGACTAGCATACAAACGAGTGGATAGGAACTGGGTCCGGCGGAAAGATTTGAAACATGTTCCAAATCTAAAGTCCGTCATATTTTCGACAGAAACAGTCCGCTGAAGGTCCGATGAAGCCCACACACGGTCGGATTGTCCGCTGGATTCGGTCTGTCGGACCAGTCCGGTCCAAAAGTCCACTCGTGTGTACGGGGCATTACACATGAATATGCTTTGATCTAAACCATTCCATTGTAGCTCTGGCTGTATGTTTAGAGTCGTTGTCCTGCTGGAAGGTGAACTTCCACCCCAGTCTCAAGTCTTTTGCAGACTCTAACAGGTTTTCTTCTAAGATTGCCCTGTATTTGGCTCCATCCATCTTCCCATCAACTCTGCCCAGATTCCCTGTCCCTGCTGAAGAAAAGCATCCCCGCAACATGATGCTGCCACCACCATGTTTCACGGTGGGGATGGTGTGTTCAGGGTGATGTGCAGTGTTAGTTTTCCACCACACATAGTGTTTTGCGTTTAAGCCAAAAAGTAAAATTTTGGTTTCATATGACCAGAGCACCTTCTACATCTTTGCTGTGTCCCCCACATGGCTTCTCGCAAACTGCAAATGGGACTTCTTATGGCTTTCTTTCAACAATGTCTTTCTTCTTGCCACTCTTCCATAAAGGTCAGATTTGTGGAGAGCACGACTAAGTGCCGGTTCACACTACCGCGACTTGGGATCCGACTTGTCAGACCTCAAGTCGCCCCAAGTCGCTTGACATCTGAAAGTCCATGTAAGTGAATGAGAGATGTCTATATGTACGCTACTGAAGTCGCTCCGACTTCAGAAAAGGTCCCTGTACTACTTCAAGGCGACTTGTAGGCGACTTGTACCCATTGCTTTCAATGTAAGTCGCCTACAAGTCGGATCGTGATCTATACTGAAGCGACTTCACAGGAAGAGAAGATGTTTTTTTCAAGCAAACCCCTCCCTCCCCCAGAGCGGATTGTAGTTTGATTGGCCACTGGAAAGTCGCCTGTCCTGGAGGCGACTTGAAGTCGCCTTGTAAGTCGCCCCAAGTCGCGCTGTGGTGTCGCCCTCGGGTCGCGTCCAGGTCGCCTCACAAAGTCGCGGCCAGAGTCGTGTTGCCCCTGTGTGAACCGGCACTTACAGTTGTCCTGTGGACAGATTCTCCCACCTGAGCTGTGGATCTCTGCAGCTCCTCCAGAGTTACCATGGGCCTCTTGGCTGCTTCTCTGATTAATGCTCTCCTTGCCCGGCCTGTCAGTTTAGGTGGACGGCCATGTCTTGGTAGGTTTGCAGTTGTGCCATACTCTTAATTTTTGGATGATGGATTGAACAGTGCTCCGTGAGATGTTCAAAGCATGGGATATTTTTTTATAACCTACTCCGGCTTTAATATTATCCACAACTTTATCCCTGACCTGTCTGGTGTGTTCCTTGGCCTTCATGATGCTGTTTGTTCACGAAGGTTCTCTAACAAACATCTTAAATTACACACAGGTGGACTCTATTTACTAATTAGGTGACCTCTGAAGGCAATTGGCTCAACTAGATTTTAGTTAGCGGTATTAGAGTAAAGGGGGCTGAATACAAATGCACGCCACACTTTTCATATATTTATTTGTAAAAAAAAAAGTCAAACCATTTATCATTTTCCTTCCACTTCACAATTATGTGCCACTTTGTGTTGGTCTATCACATAAAATACCAATAAAATACATTTACGGTTTTGGTTGTAACATGACAATATGTGGAAAATTTTAAGGGATATGAATACTTATTCAAGGCACTGAACATGCAGTAAAGCATGCTTGTTATACTCACCGTGGAAGTGGTTAATCCTCTGTAAAAAGGCTGTTTGATCCTGTCTTCTCTGATCCACCCCTTCTTCCACTTTCCCCTATCCCGAAGACAGAGCCTTTGGAGTCAGGCTGCACATGCTCAGTTTGGTGTGTATCGCTAGAGAGTTTTTGGGAGGGTGCATGTGATCAGCACAGGGCTAATCAGCACTCTCCTGAGGGACAAACGTCATGCAGCCTCATAGGCCCTGCATTCAAATATAGCTAAATGGGCTGGCTACCAAGTTGATTGGCTACATCTTTACAGATGGTGACACCACTGCACCCAGTAGGGGAACTCCTTCAACCTTACAGCAGTCTTTAGCAGTCTCTTGTAACTTGGCAGAAGTCTCTAGCAATCTTCAGTAACATAGCAATTGTTTCCCATACATAGGTGTGTGCAGCCTATTGCATTAGGGTGTGCACCCCGAAGCTCAAACACACATGCCTTTCTCTGCAGCCTCAGCTGCACCGCACAGTGAATGAATAGGAAGCGGTCTGTGCTGAGCGGCTTCCTGTTCATTCACAAACTGAAGCATAGTAAACACAGTTTACTATGCTTCAGTTATGAATGGACACAGTGAGCGAGTGTGTTCACTGTGTTCATTCAGAAAAGTATTTATTAGCCCTTTCCCCCTGCTCTTCATCCTGAAACATCCCCCGAAGCGGACGGTGGGAGAGGAGGGAAGCCAGCAGCACTGCAGGGAGGGGGCACCAAGGGGGGGGGGGAGAAACACATAGTGGCTAGGGCAGTGATGGTCCACCTTGGCACCCCAGATGTTTTGGAACTACATTTCCAATAATGCTCCACTACACTGCAGAGTGCATGAGCATCATAGGAAATGTAGTTCCAAAACATCTGGGGTGCCAAGGTTCGCCATCACTGGGCTAGGGAATGCCCAGGCACACCTGGCACACCCCCTGCCCACGCCTATGCTCCCATATCATGGTAGTAGTCCCAATCAACCCCCTGTAATACAGCAACAGTTTATTGCTGTGGCATGGCAGCTGTCTCTAGCAATCTATTATAGCATGGTAGGAGTCTACTGAAATAGAGAAGTTGTCTCTAGCAATCCCCTGAAACATCATGGCAGTCTTTACCTAAGCAGCCTGAAAAATGCCAGGCATCTTCAGCCATTTGTGTCACGTCGGTGGTCTCTGACATACGTTTGCGGTAGTCTTTCACAGTCTCCTGTAAAAAAACAAGAAAACCCTCTAAAAGTTTATTAGAACACACAAATCATTTTTAGCAGTCTCATCAAGCAGCGCTTGGTAAAATGGAGTTTCGTGTTAAGGTGGGTAGTATAAACTTATTTTAAAAAAAAGGCTTCCCTAAACTATTACTATTTTTTACCATGCTCATTATCATTAAGCCACACAGTAAACTACACTTTTTTTCACTATGCTCGTTCTATTAACCAATAGCCACCTTCCACTACTATGTACTTGGCACCCCACTACCAAGTTGACCTCCCCCTCTCCCCAAGTCTTTTCAACAGTATTTTTTGCTTTTTTTTTTTTTATATATATAATTCTCACCTTTTCCATATATTTTTAGATATTACATTAGGTTACATGGCACACAGGGCAGCCTTTTATGATGCAAGGAGTGGTGCTGGTATGATGTCGGCAATGCTCTCTCTGTATCATTACACTGTGAGTGCAGCATGCCATGGTGGCCCCCTATTAGGGGCGGGTCCATGATGCCCTGCACTTACAGTATGTCCTCGGTCTTTAATGATGAATGATGCTGAACATCATTCTCCCCAGAAAACTGAGGACATCTAGTGGCAGAAAAAAATTACTGCAGTAGGAGGGGAATGCGGCAGCTACTGCAGACAGAGCATCCTCTTTTATTTTACAATACCTGAAGCACTTCAATTAGTCTAGGTTTGCCCTTAAAGTATCCTTCTTTCTCATCTCAATCCACAAGCACACCAATATCATGAAAGCCTCAGACTTCATGGGGACTTCACTTTTTTTTTTTTATCATCATGTGAACACAACTTACATTTTAAAACTGAATGCTAAAAATCCTATAGGACAGGTACATTGCATATTTGTCATGTAGCGCCTGTATTCGAAACACCAGTGTTCTTTTTAGCAGCTTTGCGAGTCAATAACGTGGAATAAGCATGGAGCCAGTGAGGAGGGAATTCCAGCCTGTATGCTCGTTCTTCAGTGACTGTCTAAATAGTAGGGCACCTACCCTGTTTCCCCGAAAATAAAACCTAGCGTGATTGTCGGTGATGGCTGCAATATAAGCCCTACCCCCCAAATAAGCCCTACCCTGTTTTCCCGAAAATAAGCCCTACCCTGAAAATAAGACCTACAAGGACTTTAACTAGGGCTTATTTGGGGGGTAGGGCTTATATTGAAGCCATCATCGACAATCACGCTAGGTCTTATTTTGGGGGAAACAGGGTATAGGCATAAGTAAAAGAAAAATGGCAACTTCCACAATTCTGCCCGGGGGGGGGGGTACCCTTTAAAGTTTTTTTGGAGATGACACGTTCACTTTAATTTAATGTATTTTCTTTGACAGGCAAGGAAATATTGTGAAACGCCACTCTGCCACCGCAAGAAGAGGGAGGCCCCCGTCGCCGTAAAAAAAAGACACGATGGTGAGATAAGATTGAACCAATTTGTGATGAGGTCTCCTCTGTACAAATACCTCCCCCACTTACCACTTCATCACCACAGGTACACTCAATACTTCCCTCATTTAACCCTGCCGCTATAGACGTGGTTGCTAAACTTTTAATAATCTATAATGACCTGCCCCCTGGACCCTGTTCCCTCACAAACACTACGGTCGCCCCCTAGCTCTATCCTACACTCTCTAACTCACATCTTCAATCTCTCCCTCTCTTCTGGCATCTTCCCCAACTCTCTAAAACATGCACTATTCACCCCCATACTTAAAAAGCCCTTGTTGGATCCCAACAACTGCACTAGTCATCCCCATACCTAAAAGCCCTTGTTGGATCCCACCAGCTGCACTAGTCACCCCCTTCCTAAAAAGTCCTTGTTGGATCCCACCAACCTATCACCTATCTCCTTGTTCCCCTTTACCCCCAAACTCCTTGAATGCCTGGTCTACAACCGACTTAGCGACCTCCACATTGAGAATAACCTTCTTGATCCCCAGCCAGGATTTCGCCGTCAACACTCTACAGAAACTCCTCTCCTAAAACTCAGAATCAATTTACTAAAGGCTAAAACCAATGGTCACTATTCTGTACTCCTACTCCTGGACCTCTCTGCTGCCTTTGAAACAGTGGACCACCACCTCTTCCTCAAAAAACGCCACTCCTTTGGTCTCCATGACTGCACTCTTCATTGGTTCCCATCCTTCCTATTCCACCGCACCTTCAGTGTCACTTACAATTCTACCGCCTCCTCTCCTCTTCATTTTTCTGTCAGGGTCCCCCCAATATTTGGTTCTTGGGCCTTTCCTATTCTCGATCTACACTTCTTCCCTTGGTCAGCTAATAGAATCCCATGTCTTTTAAAACCATTTCTAAGCTGATCACATCCAAATCTACGCCTCTACCTCTCAGCTCATTCCATTAGTCTTCTCACGCATCACTAATTAAGAACAGACATATCAGCCTGGATGTCACACCACTTCTTCAAACTCAATCTATCCAAAATCAAGCTCATAATATTTCCTCCCCCACGTGCCCCTTCCTCTGAATTCTCTCTCGAGTTTAATGGCATGACCATCAACCTGTCCCCGCATGCCAGGGTGCTAGGTGTTATCCTGGACTCTAAACTATCCTTTTCAGGCCCTGCATCCAATAAATTTCCAAATCTTGCTGCCTCAACCTCCGCAACATCTCCAAAATACTACCCTTCCTAACCAATGACACAGAGCTTCTAATTCACTCCTTGGTTATCTCTCGCCTGGTCTGCTGCAACTTCCTCCTCATTGGATTACCTTTACATAGGCTATCCATCCTGAATGCTGCTGCCAGACTCATCCACCTTATGAGCCGGTCAGTGTCCTCCACCCCTCTCTGCCAATCTCTCCATTGGCTTCTGCTCACCCAACGAATAAAATTCAAAACACTAACAACTTACAAAGTCATCCACAACTCTGCTCCCAGCTACATCACATGTCTCAAAATATCAACCAAATTGTTCTCTTTATTCCTCCTGCTCTGCTTCCTCATTACTTCCTCCCATGCTCACTTCCAGGACTTCACCAGAGCCTCTCCCATCGTCTGGAACTCCCTACCTCAATCTGTCCAAATTTCTCCTTCTCTGTCCTTTTTTAAGTGATTCCTGATTTTCTCCATCAGCTTATCCCCTACAGTTACCTTTTGTGTCACCTGACCCCCCCCCCCCCTTTTTAGATTGTAAGCTCTAACAAGCAGGGCCCTCTGATTCCTCCTGTATTGAATTATATTGTAACTGTACTGTCTGCCCCCATGTTGTAAAGCGATGCGCAAACTGCGCAATCCTGAATAATAATAATCATTCTAGTGGGATAAGTCGAAAGATATGACATTTTAAAGAAGAACTAACTTTGAACAATTTTTAAATTGTATTTGGCACCAGGAGATATTTATATTATATATTATATAATTATACTGCTATGCAGATTTTTACCATGCCTCCATGCAAATGATTTATTTCATTCTTTTAATATTTAATTTATTCAATTAGACAAATCATTAATTATTATACTTATTTATTTATTTATTAAAATGCTTAACCTACGCAGTCTTACCCGAAGCCCTCGATGCGCAAAAACCAAAGGACATTTAGAAGACCTTAAAAAAAAAAACCCAACAAATCAGCATAGCAAGATACAGAATAAAAGCCAGGGAGTCTGTCCATCACACCCCAATTAAAAATTAGGTGACTCCAAAAGCTTGCACAAAACAAAAACGATTTTCAATTTCTTTTTGATATTTCAAAAAATCATTCTCAAGTCTCAGTTTCAGAGGCAAGGAGTTCCAAAATTCTGCTCCTTGTACTTCACTCGTTCTCCCTCCGCATGTTTTCTTTTTAAATTTTGGAATCTTCAGTATGGCCAAGTTCGCCGATCTCAAGGATTGGGTAGGCACATGCTTGACGAATTTTTCCCTCAGATACTCTGGGCCACATCCATGCAGTGCCTTATGGACAAGACATCCGGTTTTAAACAGAACCCGTTCTTTCATGGGCAGCCAATGCGTACGTGTTCCAGCTGTGTGTTGGGTGGCAATTTAAAAGGAATGGCGCAGCAGCACACTAATGCATGAATGGTGCGTTATCGGGCACAATGTGGGTGGTGTGAACTCGTGGCAATCATTGTTACCAAAACAGAAAATGTGAGTGAAAATCTCTCCGAGAGAACACAAACAGAAAAAAACACCCTAAAAGGGTTTAATCATTCTCTACTCTATTCAAAAAGAAGCCTCCCTATCAGTGCCTTTTTTTCTCAGAGAATAGGTGCAGGAACTCCCCCTTTCCAAGTCACAACTTTTCTCCGCCCCCTATCCACCCCCGAGCACCATTCCTTGGTTCCACCCCCTACCCACCTCCCAGTACTGCCCTTTTAGGGAATACAGAGCCAAGTATCATTTTGTGGTGCTAAGTAATTTGTACGGAATTTGGTAATGATCCCCCACCAGCAACAATAGACCTCCTCAGCAACAATAGACCCCCCTGCAAAAATAGAGTCCCTCCAGCTAGAATAGACCCCCCAGCAGCCAGCATCAAAAGACCCTGCAGCATACCCCAGCACCCTTTGCCATTATAGTCAGTGCTGGAGGGGCTAGAACTGCGTTCAACTGTGTTCCCATTGAAAAAAAGCTCTGCAATAAAATAAATAGATAAATTCCCCGTCCTGTCCAGTGCTTTGTCCTGTTTTGGTTGGTGCAGTGGATCCAGAACTAGCATGGTTAAAACCCCTTTCACACTGGGGCCGCGGCCGTGTTCACGGTAAGGCACCGCTCGTTTTACCGCTGTTTAACCACTTGACCACTGGGCACTTAAACCCCCTTCCTAACCAGACCAATTTTCAGCTTTCGGTGCTCCCACACTTTGAATGACAATTACTCAGTCATGCAACACTGTACCCATTTGAAATGTTTGTCCTTTTTTTCACACAAATAGAGTTTTCTTTTGGTGGTATTTAATCACCGCTGGGTTTTTCATTTTTTTGTGCTATAAATCAAAAAAGACTGAAAATTCGGTAAAAAAAAAAAATTCTTTGTTTCTGTTAAAAAGTATTGGCGAGTATTGCCATAGTATTGCAGAGTATTGCAGAGTATTGCCATAGTATTGCAGAGTATTGCCATAGTATTGCAAAGTATTGCCAGAGTATTGCCAGAGTATTGCCAGAGTATTGCAGAGTATTGCAGAGTATTGCCATAGTATTGCCATAGTATTGCAGAGTATTGCCATAGTATTGCAAAGTATTGCCAGAGTATTGCAGAGTATTGCCAGAGTATTGCCAGAGTATTGCAGAGTATTGCCATAGTATTGCCATAGTATTGCAGAGTATTGCCATAGTATTGCAGAGTATTGCAGAGTATTGCAGAGTATTGCCATAGTATTGCCATAGTATTGCAGAGTATTGCCATAGTATTGCAGAGTATTGCCATAGTATTGCCATAGTATTGCAGAGTATTGCCATAGTATGGACACTGAGCAGCGCTGTGGGCTGGATCTGTAGTGCCCTGTAAATCACCTCATATTTACTCCACACTGGACTATTTTTCTTGCATACATCCAGCAGCTGCCAGATAGATCATTCTGTGGGGCTGGGTGATCCATTTTCTGGCTGCTAATTAACGTTTCCCTGCAATTAAATTAGTGAATAGTCAGCACTGTGGGGTTGTGTGATCCATTTGCTGGCTGCTAGCTAACGTTTCCCTGTAATTACATTAGTGAACAGTCAGCACTGTGGAGTTGTGTGATCCATCTGCAGGCTGACAATTAACTTCCCCCAGCAATTACAATAGTAAACAATCAGTGTCTGCACTAAGGAACTGTGTGATCTGCCAGCTGCCAATTTACCTTCTCCAGCACTAACAATGGTAAACAAGCAGTAGGCACTGCGGGGCTGTGTGATCCATCTGTTGGCTGCTAGTACACCTTCCCTGCACTTACAATAGTAAACAAGCAGTCTGCACTGGGGGCTATGTAATTTGTCGGAAAACCTTGCTCTGCATTAGGGTTGCCGCCTGTCCGGGATTCACCCAGACAGTTCGGGTTCGGAATCATGTGTCCAGGTTTCAGACTCCCTGAAACCCATTGTTCAGACCGGACTATGGCTTCCAGATACATCTGGATGAGAGGTGCTGACTGCCAAGGGGTGAGTGAGCTCACCATCCATCCCTGTCTGTGTCTGAAGTATCCATCCTTCTCTCTCCTGCCTCTGAGTGAGTGCACTAAGGTAATTCAGGGTTCTCAGAGCACCCCTTACATTAGAGTTCCCTTTTACACCAGAGGCCATAGTGTTCCCCCTTACATCAGAGTCTTCTCCGTACATCAGAGTTCTCAGGGTTCCCAGAGCATCCCTTATGTCAGAGTCCCCAGAGTTCCCTCTTACACTAGAGTCTGCAGAGTCTCCCCTTACAGTGAAAGGGAAATTCTGCGAGTTCACATGTAAAAGGGGAACTTTGCAAATTCAGATGTAAAAGGGAACTCTGTGGACTCGGATGTAAATGGGGACTCTTGTTATTAACTTTATATGATTAGAAATGTTATTTAATAGCAAAATATATGTATAGTTTATGCTATGAAAAAAAATAATTGCTATGTGCCGCTAAAGTGTTTGACTTGAAGTAAAGGTGGCAACCCTATCCTGCACTTACAGTAGTAAACAAGCAGTTGGCACTTTGGGGTTGTATGATCCATCTGCAGGGTGCTAGGTAACCTTCCCCCAGAATTACAGTAGTAAGCAGTCAGCATAGTGTTGCTGTGTGATCCATCTGCAGGCTGCCAGTTAAAATTCCTCTGTAATTACAATAGTAAAGAGTCTGTGTGATCTGTCCACTGCCAATTCACCTTCTCCTGCATTTACAATAGTAAACAAGCAGTCAGCACTTCGGGGCTGTGTGATCCATCTGTTGGCTGCTAGTAAACCTTACCCGCCAGTGGCAGCCCGTCCATAGGTGGTGCACGGGTCCAGTCCCCCCCCCCCCCCAGGCAGTCACAAAAAAACAAAAAATAATTTTTTTTTTAAAAAGGTCCCTTTAAAAAAAAAATTGAAAAAAAATGTCCTTTAAGTGCACTGTGTTCGGGCGCTGGGCACAGTGCGCTATGGGGAGCGCCACGTCTATGCAATCACGTGATCTTAATTTGCGGGGTTTTGAATTGCCGTGCGGTGCAATCCATCGTGCCGGACAACTTCCGCCTGGCCGGGTCCTTTGTTCTCCGATTTAAGAGGTCATTTACGGTTTCCCTGTGCAGTGATAAACCGGAAGTGATGTCAGCCGATCAGTGGGGGCGCACGGCTCGAGCAGAGAGACACAGAGCGGAGGAAGCATGAGGAGCGGACTACTCCACCGCCGCTGCTGCCTGCTGCCCACTGAAGGAGATACAGCAGGAAGAAAGGACACCACAGCCCGGTAAGTGAACTGCCTTCTGACACTTGTGGATCTCCTTATAGCGCTGCCAGCTTTCTCTCTCCGGCAGCTCTGCAGGGGGATCAGTTCTACACACTGGCAATTGGCAAAGTGTCTTGATCTGAGGTTGCATTTGATGGGGCACAGTGAGGCTACAATTGATGGGGCACAGTGAGGCTGCATTTGATGGGGCACAGTGAGGCTGCATTTGATGGGGCACAGTGAGGCTGCATTTGATGGGGCACAGCGAGGCTGCATTTGATGGGGCACAGTGAGGCTGCATTTGATGGGACACAGCGAGGCTGCATTTGATGGGGCACAGTGAGGCTGCATTTGATGGGACACAGCGAGGCTGCATTTGATGGGGCACAGTGAGGCTGCATTTGATGGGGCACAGCGAGGCTGCATTTGATGGGGCACAGCGAGGCTGCATTTGATGGGACACAGCGAGGCTGCATTTGATGGGACACAGTGAGGCTGCATTTGATGGGGCACAGTGAGGCTGCATTTGATGGGGCACAGTGAGGCTGGATTTTATGGGCACAGTGAGGCTGCATTTGATGGGGCACAGTGAGGCTGCATTTGATGGGGCACAGTGAGGCTGGATTTTATGGGCACAGTGAGGCTGCATTTGATGGGGCACAGTGAGGCTGCATTTGATGGGGCACAGTGAGGCTGGATTTTATGGGCACAGTGAGGCTGCATTTGATGGGCACAGTGGCTGCATTAGATGCTGCACAGTGGCTGCATTTGAAGAGGCACAGTGACTGCATAAGATGGGCACAGTGGCTGTATAAGATAGGCACAGTGGCTGCATAAGATGGGCCATAGTAGCTGTATTTGATGGAGCACAGTGGCAGCATTTGATGGCACAGTGGCAGCATTTGATGGCACAGTGGGAGCATTTGATATGGCACAGTGGCTGCATTTGATGGGCACAGTGACTGCGTTTGATGGGCAAATGGCTGCGTTTGATGGGCACAGTGGCTGCATTTGATGGGTACAGTGGCTGCATTTGATGGCACAGTGGCTGCGTTTGATGGCACAGTGGCTGCGTTTGATGGCACAGTGGCTGTGTTTAAAGTAGAAACCGAGACTGAACAGGATATCCAATCCAATGTCGACCAAGAATCAGCGGCTGCCCATGCAAAGTAAATAGAGGTAATGGTTGGTTACATTATCAATGTTCCTGCCCTCATTATACCACTCTCCAGGGTTAAAAGTGTTCCAACCAATTCTTCTGGTTGGCACAGGGCACTAAGAAGTCATTTGTGAAATGCGTACTTGTCTACTTATAGCAAGCCATGCGATATCATCTGTAAGACAGTTAATGTGCCAGTGAATAATCTCTGGTATGCAAATACACTTTAAAAACATGATCTGTTTCCTTGTTCTGTTGCCAGATTCAGAACAAAGCTAACATTGATCAGAAGAAGTGGAAGCGTCGTGATAGGAAGACAATGAACAGTAAAAAAAAATATACTCGGTGGCCATAAAAATAGGAACCTTTGCTGAGTAATGCTTTGGATGACCTTTTGGCCCTGAGAACAGCCAACTCATAGGGGCACGGTGAATCCACAAGGACTTCTATAGTGTTTTATCGTATTAGAAGGCCAGACAGCTTTGCAAACTGAGTGTCATGGCTTCTCCTCCGACACCCTCCCCCCCCCCCCCCCCCCCTCCCACCCCCAATTGAAATTTTTATTTAAAAGATAAAGACATTTAAAAAATAAAGACAAGTCATTAAGGGCCAAGTCACACGTTTTTGTTTCTGTGCATGTTGATGTGTGTTGCGTTAGGACAGCCTATTTATTTTGAATGGGCTGCCAAAACACAGGAATAAACCAAGATGCAGGCATGCAGAATTTTTTCCAATAGTCTGGTACCATGCATTGTAGTGCATTGCTGTGAACCATGCATTGTAGTGCAGTGATGGTGAACCTTGGCATCCCAGAAGTTTTGGTACTACATTTCCCATGATGCCCATGCACTCCGCAGTGTAGTTGAGCATCATGGGAAATGTAGTTTCAAAACATCTGGGGTGTCAAGGTTCACCATCACTGCCCTAGTGCGTTGGGGTGACACTGCAATGCCCTTACACATTACAGCAACGCACCTCATCACAAAGGTGTGTTTCAACCCAAAGCCCAACTCCAAGCTCACCACTCCCCCACTCCCGCCCCAGCGTGTTCCCCACCTGAATGCGCCCTGCTGTATTTTATGCTTTTTCCTAGTCCCCTAGGCCCTGGTGTTTTGGGCCTATTCCTCCCCACTCACAGCATACACAGCCAGGCAATTTGCATTCCCATCATTCTTCCTGTAGCCCTACTCCCTAGACAGTTGCTGGATTTTTGGGTCCCCCTATTCCTGCACAGCCAGGCAACACACATTTTCCAACTTTCACACAGAGTCAGTAACCGTTCCATGGGCTTTTTTTGGTTGTTTTATTGAGTGAAAACAACTTGGATGGGGATAAGGGATTATGGGATGCCCAACTTGACTTGTAAGAACAATTTGAGGACAAGCTTCCTTCACTATGTACACAAAAAATACAGATCCTGAAATGTATTCCCTCAATACATATAATCTCTGAAGAATCAACAGCAAAAGTTCTATGTCCCCTAGGTGAAATATAGTCCCCACACTTACAGGAGCTCTATGTCCCCTAGGTGAAATATAGTTCCCACACTTACAGGAGCTCTATGTCCCCTAGGTGAAATATAGTCCCCACACTTACAGGAGCTCTATGTCCCCTTGGTGAAATATAGTCCCCACACTTACAGGAGCTCTATGTCCCCTAGGTGAAATATAGTCCCCACACTTACAGGAGCTCTATGTCCCCTTGGTGAAATATAGTTCCCACACTTACAGGAGCTCTATGTCCCCTAGGTGAAATATAGTCCCCACACTTACAGGAGCTCTATGTCCCCTTGGTGAAATATAGTTCCCACACTTACAGGAGCTCTATGTCCCCTAGGTGAAATATAGTCCCCACACTTACAGGAGCTCTATGTCCCCTTGGTGAAATATAGTTCCCACACTTACAGGAGCTCTATGTCCCCTAGGTGAAATATAGTCCCCACACTTACAGGAGCTCTATGTCCCCTAGGTGAAATATAGTCCCCACACTTACAGGAGCTCTATGTCCCCTAGGTGAAATATAGTCCCCACACTTACAGGAGCTCTATGTCCCCTAGGTGAAATATAGTCCCCACACTTACAGGAGCTCTATGTCCCCTTGGTGAAATATAGTCCCCACACTTACAGGAGCTCTATGTCCCCTAGGTGAAATATAGTTCCCACACTTACAGGAGCTCTATGTCCCCTAGGTGAAATATAGTCCCCACACTTACAGGAGCTCTATGTCCCCTTGGTGAAATATAGTTCCCACACTTACAGGAGCTCTATGTCCCCTAGGTGAAATATAGTCCCCACACTTACAGGAGCTCTATGTCCCCTTGGTGAAATATAGTTCCCACACTTACAGGAGCTCTATGTCCCCTAGGTGAAATATAGTCCCCACACTTACAGGAGCTCTATGTCCCCTAGGTGAAATATAGTCCCCACACTTACAGGAGCTCTATGTCCCCTAGGTGAAATATAGTCCCCACACTTACAGGAGCTCTATGTCCCCTAGGTGAAATATAGTTCCCACACTTACAGGAGCTCTATGTCCCCTAGGTGAAATATAGTCCCCACACTTACAGGAGCTCTATGTCCCCTAGGTGAAATATAGTCCCCACACTTACAGGAGCTCTATGTTCCCTAGGTGAAATATAGTTCCCACACTTACAGGAGCTCTATGTCCCCTAGGTGAAATATAGTCCCCACACTTACAGGAGCTCTATGTCCCCTAGGTGAAATATAGTCCCCACACTTACAGGAGCTCTATGTCCCCTTGGTGAAATATAGTTCCCACACTTACAGGAGCTCTATGTCCCCTAGGTGAAATATAGTCCCCACACTTACAGGAGCTCTATGTCCCCTAGGTGAAATATAGTCCCCACACTTACAGGAGCTCTATGTCCCCTAGGTGAAATATAGTTCCCACACTTACAGGAGCTCTATGTCCCCTAGGTGAAATATAGTCCCCACACTTACAGGAGCTCTATGTCCCCTAGGTGAAATATAGTCCCCACACTTACAGGAGCTCTATGTCCCCTTGGTGAAACCAGTGAAGCATCAACAGTATACAGGAGCACTGGTAGAAATAGCAAAGTCAATGGAATGTATGCAGGAGCCCTGTGTCCACTTAATAGGACCTCACTATATATAGAAGCGCTGCGTCCCCTTAGTAGAACCTCACAAAGTCCCAACACATGCAGAAAATACCAGCCCACCTGCCATGAAAAGTGTCCCAGAGCAAGGGATTTAGGTTAGCTTGTGACACTGTCCCATAAAGGCTTGCTAAAAAGAATTCTCCCTTGTAGGCCCTGGGGGTGTAGAGGTACTCACACTGTCCCTTGAATCCTGTTGCCAGATCTTCCCATGCTAGGCAGGGTGTCCTCTGGATGAGACTGAGGGGTAGTGGAGATCCCTCTCTTCAACTTCCTCTCCTTCCTTCCTCAGCTCCAGCCTGGAGGCAGAGCCCCCCAGCTCCGGGGTCCCCTCCCAGGCTACATGACATTGACCTCGGCACTTCATCTTCCACCTGCAAAAAAACACTTGCTGGCCAGGCTCTTCAATATTTATGGGCCAATCTTATCACCCTGCCAGGCCTCCTGTCTGAGGATTGATCAAAACCCCCATCAATATTCAGGCCCTGCCTCTTTACCTCCTCCCACTAGTTTCTAGAAGTTTCCATGGACCTCCAGAACCAGGAGGAGGCGATAGAGGCTTGGTCTGCAGAGCCTTTCAGCCTGACCTTAAGCTGAACCCAAACCAATTTGCCAGACTCATACAGGCTACTATGAGTCAGCATAAATGTACCCACCTAGACTGTACACTAGAGAATGCTACATTCCTTTGGCCCAAGAATCAATCTAGGGGTTTCTTTTTGGGTTTAATTGGGAACAGGAACTTGGAATGGGGATCATGGGATTCCCCCTAAACTGCTCTGTACAAAAATGCTGGCGGTATTACACAACCTTAGGCTGCACTGTACTTTCTCCTAGCTGACTAGTACAACTCCTGGCTGTCCTGCACAGCTCCTGGCTGCACTGAGCACATGTTAGTAGAAATGCATGCTCTTGGCTGTACTGAGCACTTTAGCAGAAATGCACGCTCCTGGCTGTCTTGCAAAACTCATGGCTGCACTGCACTTGCTTGTAAGATAAATCACCCCGCAGTCACCTTTTCTCTGTATAGCATGATCAAATACTCACTCAGCCCAGGGTGATTAAACTTCCTCCCACCAAGAACTCTAGTGGCTCTACTCAGACTCTGATCCAGGTTCTCTCTCTTTTTGGTTGACCCCCCAGCTAAATTTTAAACTGTACCTACAACAAAAAGCACAAAAGGGCGCAAGCACAGCACTTTACTATAAAACGAAAGATAAAAATTATACTCACAAACCAAAGCAGATAGATGGCATATCTTGAATTCAGAAATTGGAAACCTTGCAAAAAGACCTGAACAAATTAATGGGGTGGGCAACTACATGGCAAATGAGGTTCAATGTAGAAAAATGTAAAATAATGCATTTGGGTGGCAAAAATATGAATGCAATCTATACACTGGGGGGAGAACCTCTGGGGGAATCAGGTATGGAAAAGGACCTGGGGGTCCTAGTAGATGATAGGCTCAGCAATGGCATGCAATGCCAAGCTGCTGCTAACAAAGCAAACAGAATATTGGCATGCATAAAAGGGGGATCAACTCCAGAGATAAAACGATAATTGTCCCGCTCTACAAGACTCTGGTCCGGCCGCACCTAGAGTATGCGGTCCAGTTCTGGGCACCAGTCCTCAGGAAGGATGTACTGGAAATAGAGCGAGTACAAAGAAGGGCAACAAAGCTAATAAAGGGTCTGGAGGATATTAGTTATGAGGAAAGGTTGCGAGCACTGAACTTATTCTCTCTGGAGAAGAGACGCTTGAGAGGGGATATGATTTCAATTTACAAATACCGGACTGGTGACCCCACAATAAGGATAAAACTTTTTCGCAGAAGAGAGTTTACCAAGACTCGTGGCCACTCATTAAAATTAGAAGAAAAGAGGTTTAACCTTAAACTACGTAGAGGGTTCTTTACTGTAAGAGCGGCAAGGATGTGGAATTCCCTTCCACAGGCGGTGGTCTCAGCGGGGAGCATTGATAGCTTCAAGAAACTATTAGATAAGCACCTGAATGACCACAACATACAGGGATATACAATGCAATACTGACACATAATCACACATGGGTTGGACTTGATGGACTTGTGTCTTTTTTCAACCTCAGCTACTATGTAACTATGTAACTATATAAGAAGTCCGCCCTCCAGCCTTATAGGACCAAACGGTCGGCAGTACCAGCTGACACGTTTGGGGGGACTGGCCCCTTCTTCAGAGCAAAGATGCGTCAGCTGATACTGTCAACTGTTTGGTCCTATGAGGCTGGTCTCTGGATTCATGATTAAGCCATCTATCTGCTTTGGTTTGTCAGTATGATTTCATATCTTTCGTTTTATAATAATGTACTGTGGATAATGCACTAGGCGTTTGCACCCTTTTGTTGTTTGTGCAGTTTAAGATTCTCTGATCTGAGGAGGGCTGCACCATCAGTATCATAAAGTCCATGTTGTACATGTTGTACAGTGGTCATTGTGTCGGCACATTTGAAGGCCAGCTTTTCTGTGAATTCTTAGTGCTCAGGTGTCAAGTTATACAGATTTTTGGCCCCCTAGCTAAGCCTAGCTGGGACCTTGATGTTTTCAAAAAAGGCTCCTCAGCTTCCTCCCTCTCTCTCTCTCTCTCTCTCTCTCTCTCTCTCTCTCTCTGCCCCAGCACAGGGGTCTCCTCAAGAATGCTGGACCCTGGAACGCTACTCTCTGCTGCCAGTCCTCAGAATATACACAACAGAAAAAACACTCTTGCGCGAAAGTGTGATGGACCAGCTCAAGTGGAAGTGGTGGCAGTGGTGTAGCGTGGGTTTCCAGCACCCGGGGCAAGGCAAATAATTTGCACCCCCCTAACCTGCGGACTTTTAGCACTCCCCGAGTCCCTTCAAATACAATAGTACTGACCTTCCTGATTTCTATACTGACCACTACACTAACCTACTTGATTTCAACACTGACCAACCTGATTCCTTTACTGACCATTACACACTACACTGACCACTATACTACACTAACTGACCCACCATACTGCACTAACTGACCCGCCATACTACACTAACTGACCCATCATACTACACCAACTGACCCACCATACTACACTAACTACCCACCATACTACACTAACTACCCACCATACTACACTAACTGACCCACCATACTACACTAACTACCCACCATACTACACTAACTACCCACCATACTACACTAACTGACCCACCATACTACACTAACTGACCCACCATACTACACTAACTACCCACCATACTACACTAACTGATCCACCATACTACACTAACTACCCACCATACTACACTAACTACCCACCATACTACACTAACTGACCCACCATACTACACTAACTACCCACCATACTACACTAACTGACCCACCATACTACACTAACTACCCACCATACTACACTAACTGACCAACCATACTACACTAACTGACCCACCATACTACACTAACTACCCACCATACTACACTAACTGACCCACCATACTACACTAACTGACCCACCATACTACACTAACTACCCACCATACTACACTAACTGACCGCCATACTACATTAACTGACCACCATACTATACTAACTACCCACCATACTACACTAACTGACCCACCATACTACACTAACTGACCCACCATACTACACTAACTGACCGCCATACTACACTAACTACCCACCATACTATACTAACTGACCCACCATATTACACTAACTGACCCACCATACTACACTAACGTCATGAGAACCTGGGGCACTCCACTTAGATGGGAGTGGTCAATTAGGATGGCATTAAAAACCAGCCAGCGAGTCAGAGCCATCTATAAAAATAAAAAAAGTCCTCAGAATATGTATGGGATCTTCTTCCACCTTCTGGGCACACATCCCCAGGGATTGGCCTGAGTTCCATAATTATTCAGGCTGCCTGTCCTGCTCTCCATCCCACTATACTTCTGGAAATCTCTAGAAGACAGGGGGTGGTAGCAGAACAGCAGCCTGTGAGACACTGAACAGCCCCAAGCAATCAACCTTGTTTACAGAGGAGCTAACTAAATTTGGCTAGCTGCCTACTCTAAATTAGGAGGGTGCTACATATACTTTTTCAAATGTGGAACGGAGCTCTGTGATACAGAGAGTGACACTGGATCATTGTGAGTGCAGGGCGCTCCTTTAGCACTCACAGATGTCCTTAGTCTTTCGGGTTGAATTTGGCTGGACACCATTCAGTGTGTCCAAAGGAAATACTACTGGGTCAAAGTATTTGAGACCGAGCTGCTTATCCGCATATAAACTGTAATAAAAAAAAAAATGTAAATAACTTTGGCCAAAAGCCAGTTTTGGTAAACAAGTGAAGCTACTATAGAACGTCTCTCTTATTTAGTACCGCACTAACTGGCCAGAAAAAATAGAAACCCTGTCCCTCCAGCAGAAGTGGTCCAATATTTATACAATACAAAATAGCTCCATTAAGTACTATACAACATACAGTGCCTTGCAAAAGTATTGATACTCCTTGAAATTTTCCACATTTTGTCATGTTACAACCAAAAACGTAAATGTATTTTATTGGGATTTTATGTGATAGACCAACACAAAGTGGCACATAATTGTGGAGTGGAAGGAAAATGATAAATGGTTTTCAAAATCTTTTACAAATAAATATCTGAATAGTGTGGCGTGCATTTGTCAATACTTTGTAGAACCACCTTTCGCTGCAGTTACAGCTGCAAGTCTTTTTGGGGATGTCTCTACCAGCTTTGCACATCTAGAGAGGGACATTTTTGCTCATTCTTCTTTGCAAAATAGCTCAAGTTCTGTCAGATTGGATGGTGAGAGTCTGTGAACAGCAATTTTCAAGTCTTGCCACAGATTCTCAAATGGATTTAGGTCTGGACTTTGACTGGGCCATTAGAACACATCTAAATTTCAAAATAAACACCGCGCTACTCAATAAATTAAGAAAAGCTGCAAACACTATAATCAGACAAATTGAGTGGATAATAAAAATATTCAAGTGCAGCTCTAATCCATATGTAAACTGAAAAAAATTGTGCAAATATGCAGTGTATGTAACACCTTGAATGTGCAAATAAATCATCCGAATGATAAAGTGCTAGGTGCAAAAACAGTTGATAAATATACATACAATTCATAAATGTAAAAACACTAAATAGTTCATAGACGTGAATAACGTAAAAAGGTAATAAGCCGTGAGGGAAAAAACAAAAAATCAGACCAAAAAAATGAAATTAGATCACAGAAACTGAATATAGTTCAATAATAAAATTGAAGGTATAGTTGACGTCTGAAAGGATTGACCACCAACCAATAAGGAATCACCAAAGATTGTGCATCCACCACCGATAAGAAAGATCGGGTACTCTTACCAGACTATGTGGACCCAATGCCAGCGGCAAAGAGTCAAACAGGCATGGAACTGGGAACGTGGTCACTCCCAGGAAACAGCATCTGAGGTCAGCTTCCGTTCCACCATTTCTCCAGACAAAATCCTGGACTCCAGCATTCATAAAAGAAAAAGGCCACCACATAGAACCTTAGACTGAGCTAGCGCCACGTTACTGCGCTTTCTTGGATATACCTGTGATCACATATTTTATCCTGTCTGTTTATATCATCATTGATGTAAGTGTTTTCTACCTTTTACAATAAAGCTGAAGTTTATGGTTTTACACTATGTGGCAGCCTTTTTCTTTTATGACTGGTGGCGTCCAGGATTTTGTCTGGTGACAAGGTGGAACGGAAGCTGACCTCATATGCTGTTTCCTGAGAGTGACCACGTTCCCAGTTCCATGCCTGTTTGACTCTCTGCCGCTGGCATTCTAACACATGAATATGCTTTGATCTAAACCATTCCATTGTAGCTCTGACTGTATGTTTAGGGTCGTTGTCCTGCTGGAAGGTGAACCTCCGCCCCAGTCTCAAGACTTTTGCAGACTCTAACAGGTTTTCTTCTAAGATTGCCCTGTATTTGGCTCCATTCATCTTCCCATCTACTCTGACCAGCTTCCCTCTCCGTGCTGGAGAAAAGCATCCCCGCAACATGATGCTGCCACCACCATGTTTCACGGTGGGGATGGTGTGTTTAGGGTGATGTACAGTGTTAGTTTTCCCCCACACACAGCATTTTGCTTTTAGGCCAAAATGTTCAATTTTGGTCTCTTCTGACCAGAGCACCTTCTTCCACATGTTTGCTGTGTTCCCCACATGGCTTCTCGCAAACTGCAAATGGAACTTCTTATGGCTTTCTTTCAACAATGGCTTTCTTCTTGTCACTCTTCCATAAAGACCAGATTTGTGGAGAACACGACTAATACTTGTCCTGTGGACAGAATCTCCCACCTGAGCTGTGGATCTCTGCAGCTCCTCCAGAGTTACCATGGGCCTCTTGGCTGCTTCTCTGATGAATGCTCTCCTTGCCCGGCCTGTCAGTTTAGGTGGACGGCCATGTCTCATAGGTTTGCAGTTGTGCCATACTCTTTCTATTTTCGGATGATGGATTGAACAGTGCTCCATGAGATGTTCAACGCTCGGGATATTTTTTTATAACCTAACCCTGCTTTAAACTTCTCCACAACTTTATCCCTGACCTGTCTGGTGTGTTCCTTGGCCTTCATGATGCTGTTTGTTCACTAAGGTTCTCTAAGAAACCTCTGAGGGCTTCACAGAACAGTTGTATTTATACTGAGATTAAATTACACACAGGTGGACTCTCTTTACAAATTAGGTGACTTCTGAAGGCAATTGGTTCTACTAGATTTTAGTTAGGGGTATCAGAGTTAAGGGGGCTGAATACAAATGCACCCCACACTTTTCATATATTTATTTGTAAAAAATTTTGAAAACTATTTATCATTTTCCTTCCATGTTACAATTATGCGCCACTTTGTGTTGGTCTATCATATAAAATCCAAATAAAATACACTTACGATCTTGGTTGTAACATGACGAAATGTGGAAGATTTCAAGGGGTATGAATACTTTTTCAAGGCACTGTACAGTACATGAGCTCCATTAAGGCACTATTTACATGTAAAGAGACCACATTACATTGCATTGTGACCTGTTCTGAAAAACAACACCCCTTTCTGAGAAAATACAGTTAATAGGATTATTAGACCCCTTTCATACTGATGTCCCGTACACAAGAGCGGAAAAATCTTGGATGATTTTGCCGACGGAATTCCGCTCAAGCTTGGCTTGCATACACGCGGTCACAAGAAAGTTCTCTGAACTTTCGACCATCAAGAGCGCGGTGACGTACAACACTACGACGAGCCGAGAAAATGAAGTTCAATGCTTCCAAGCATGCGTTGCGTCGAATTGTTTCCGAGCATGCATAGGAATTTTGCACGTCGGAATTGCTACAGATGATCGGAATTTCCGATCGGAACTTTTTCCGACTGAAAAATTGAGAACATGCTCTCAATCTTTTGCTGGCTGGAATTCGGCCAGCAAAAGTCCGATGGAGCATACACATGGTCGCATTTTCCGATCAAAAGCTCTCATCGGTCTTTTACTGGCCGAATTTCCGATTGTGTGCACGCGGCATTAGGTGCTTTTCAGGCACTTTTGGGCTAAAAATATTGCCTTTAAAGTGCGTGAAAATGGCTCCCCTGCAGTCTCAGTGTGAAAGCCCGAGGGCTTTCAAACTGAGGCGATGCGCTGGCAGGGCGTTAAAAAAAACTCCTGCAAGCAGCATCTTTGGAGCGGGCTTCCCCACCGCTCCTGCCCATTAAAATGAATGGGCAGCGCCGCCGAACCGCTGTTTAAAGCGCCCCGCTATTGGCCCGAAAACCTCCTCAAAAATGACAGTAAAGTAGTTAAAGTAGCGTCGCTTTACCGTCGACTGCGCCGACGCCCCAGTGTGAAAGCAGCCCAGCATGTGTAATCTGAATGGGTCCAACTCAAGAAAAGAAATGGCTCCCATGATGCAAGAGGAGTTATCCCTGTTCTACTTTTGCATAAGTTCCAATGTCAATAACATGGTGTAGGGTAAGAGAGATGGACACTTCGCTGGTGAGTGCTAGCTTTTTTAGATTCCCTTTGAAGGAAAAGTGTTAAATGGTTACAATGAGTGAACATGGGGACAAGGGCGCCCCCCTCCCCCAAAGCACCCACCCCCCATGTTGAGGGCATGCGGCCTGGTACGGTTCAGGAGGGGGGGGGGGGCGCTCGCTCGTCCCCACCCCCTTTCCTGACCGGCCAGGCTGCGTGCTCGGATCGGGGTCTGGTATGGATTTTAGGGGGGACCCCACGCCGTTTTTTCGGCGTAGGGGATTCCCCTTTATGATCCATACCAGACCTAAGGGCCTGGTATGCACCGCGCTCGCCGCAATAGGAAAATTTGTTTTTCCTATTGCAGCGAGCGCGAGATGCAATACCCTGCCCTCGTGTTGTATCTGGTCCGTCGGACCAGCATACACACGAGCGGGCTTTCCGCCGGACCAGCACACACACGAGCGGACTTTCCGCCCGAAACTGAGTCCGGCGGAAAGATTTAAAACTTTTTTCAAATCTAGGTCCGGCGGGCTTTTGGGAAAAAGTCCGCCGAAAAAGTCCGCCGGCGCCCACACACGGGCGGATTGTCCGGCACACTCTGGTCCGCCGGACCAAGTATGCCGGAAAGTCCGACCGTGTGTACGCGGCATTAGCCTTTAACCATTATCCTCTCCCCAGGGCCAACCAAGGAGTAGGCAGAAGAGGCGACCACCTTGGATATTTCAGATGAGTGGTGTGCAAAAAAGGCAGGACCTACAACTTATAAACTGAGGTACTTAACTTCTCATAGTCAGGATCAGTCTCCCAATAGAGAAGTTGCTCCGTAATCATAAGTAATAATCATAATTAGACTTCTCGTTATTTTATTGGCCCGTACCTGGATTTTTGGAAGCTTAGCCTTCTAAACATTAATGGCTGCCGTGGGCTGGAAGATGACAGTACACATATGTTTGTCTCCCCTCTTTGCCTGCTGCCTCTGCTGGGGAAGTTCAGTTTTTGCCAACTGACCACCATCCTTACAGGAGCAAGTAGAAGAGGCAAACATTTTGGATGCTTCAGAACAGTGGTGTGCCAAAAGGTCAGAACCTGCAACTTATACTGCTAACCCTGACCTGGGTATCTGGAATTTTGGCAGTTTTACCTTCTAAACTTCAATGCCTTCCAGTTGGTCTAGAAGATGATCCTAGATGTTTGCCTCCTCTTTTTTTGCCTGCTGACTCTGCTGGAGAAGCCCGGTCTTTGCCAAATGACTACCAGCTTCCGAGGGGCAGGCAGCAGAGGCAACCACCTTGGATACTTTAGAAGGGTAGGGTGCAGCTAAGTCAAGACCTGCATCTCAAGCTGCTGACTCTGACCTGGATATCTGGCTCTTTGGAAGCTTAGCCTTTTTAGCCTTTTTAATACATCAATGGCTGAAAGCTGGGCTTATAGATGACACTAGACGTATACATGCCTTTTTTCTTTACTGGCTGTCTCTGCTGGGGGAGCTCATTCTTTACCAAATGACTGCCAACCTCCGAGGGGCAGGCAGAAGAGACCACCTTGGATGCTTCCAAAGAGTGGTGTGCAAAAAAAAGTCAGGACCAGCAACTTTCGCTGCTGCTGACCCTGACCTGGGTATCTTGATTTTTGGAAGCTCAGCCTTCTAAACATCAGTGGCTGCTAGATGAGCTGGAAGCAGACAGTAGTCATACTCTTGCCTCCATTTTTTGCCTGCTGGCTCTGCTGGGGAAGCTCAGACTTTGCCCATCAACCACCAGCGTCTGAGGGGCAGGTAGAAAAGGCAACTACCTTGGATGCTTCAGAAGGTCAGGACCTGCAACTTATGCTGCTGACCCTGACCTGTGTATATGGATTTATAGAAGCTTAGCCTTCTAAAGACCAATGGCTGCTAGCTGGGCTGGAAGAAGACACTAGACATATTCTTACCTCTTCTTTTGCCTACTGCCCCTGATGGGGATGGTGCAGTCTTTACCCATCAGCTGCCAGCCTCTGAAGGGCATGCTTTAGAAGAAAGGTGTGCCAAAAGTTCAGGTCCTGCAATTTATGCTGTTGGCCCTGACCTGTCCGTGAAATGGTTATCTGGATTTTTGGAAGCTTAGCCTTGTAAAACTCGATGGCCAACACCTGGGCCGTAAGATGACACCAGACGTACACTACCGTTCAAAAGTTTGGGGTCACATTGAAATGTCCTTATTTTTGAAGGAAAAGCACTGTACTTTTAAATGAAGCTAACTTTAAACTAGTCCTAACTTTAAACAAATATACTCTATACATTGCTAATGTGGTAAATGACTATTCTAACTGCAAATGTCTAGTTTTTGGTGCAATATCTACATAGGTGTATAGAGGCCCATTTCCAGCAACTATCACTCCAGTGTTCTAATGGTACAATGTGTTTGCTCATTGGCTCAGAAGGCTAATTGATGATTAGCAAACCCTTGTGCAATCATGTTCACACATCTAAAAACAGTCTAGCTCCTTCCAGAAGCTACAAAACTGACCTTCCTGTGAGCAGATTGAGTTTCTGGAGCATCACATTTGTGGGGTCAATTAAACGCTCAAAATGGCCAGAAAAAGAGAACTTTCATCTGAAACTCGACAGTCTATTCTTGTTCTTAGAAATGAAGGCTATTCCATGCGAGAAATTGCAAAGAAATTAAAGATTTCCTACAACGGTGTGTACTACTCCCTTCAGAGGACAGCACAAACAGGCTCTAACCAGAGTAGAAAAAGAAGTGGGAGGCCGCGTTGCACAACTAAGCAAGAAGATAAGCACATTAGAGTCTCTAGTTTGAGAAACAGACGCCTCACAGGTCCCCAACTGGCATCTTCATTAAATAGTACCCGCAAAACACCAGTGTCAACATCTACAGTGAAGAGGCGGCTGCGGGATTTTGGGCTTCAGGGCAGAGTGGCAAAGAAAAAGCCATATCTGAGACTGGCCAATAAAAGAAAAAGATTAAGATGGGCAAAAGAACACAGACATTGGACAGAGGAAGACTGGAAAAAAGTGTTGTGGACGGATGAATCCAAGTTTGAGGTGTTTGGATCACAAAGAAGAACGTTTGTGAGACGCAGAACAAATGAAAAGATGCTGGAAGAATGCCTGACGCCATCTGTTAAGCATGGTGGAGGTAATGTGATGGTCTGGGGTTGCTTTGGTGCTGGTAAGGTGGGAGCTTTGTACAGGGTAAAAGGGATTCTGAATAAGGAAGGCTATCACTCCATTTTGCAACGCCATGCCATACCCAGTGGACAGCGCTTGATTGGAGCCAATTTCATCCTACAACAGGACAATGACCCTAAACACACCTCCAAATTGTGCAAGAACTATTTACAGCAGAAGCAGGCAGCTGGTATTCTATCGGTAATGGAGTGGCCAGCACAGTCACCAGATCTGAACCCCATTGAGCTGTTGTGGGAGCAGCTTGACCATATGGTATGCCAGAAGTGCCCATCCAACCAATCCAACTTGTGGGAGCTGCTTCTAGAAGCGTGGGGTGCAATTTCTCCAGCTTACCTCAATAAATTAACAGCTAGAATGCCAAAGGTGTGCAATGCTGTAATTGCTGCAAAAGGAGGATTCTTTGATGAAAGCAAAGTTTGATGTAAAAACAATGTTATTTCAAATACAAATCATTATTTCTAACCTTGTCAATGTCTTGACTCTATTTTCTATTCATTTCACAACGTATGGTGGTGAATAAGTGTGACTTTTCATGGAAAACACAAAATTGTTTGGGTGACCCCAAACTTTTGAACGGTAGTGTATGCTTTCCTCCATTTGCTGCCTGCTGTCTCTGTTGGGGAAGCTCAGTGCCTGCCAATCAGACTCTGGCTTGGCCCCTCGTTCTACACACAGGAAATGACAAAATGTGGGTTAATGTATGCATCTACATAAAGCCTATATAATAGGGGTGGCAGCAGAGAAACACCTATGTAGAGAAATATAAAAAAATGTCTGTAGATAAGTTTTTAAAAAATGGTTGTGAGGAAGGGAACACTTTTTGCTGTGGATGACAACAGATCTTTTTTTGGTTCTGTCTCAATGGAACATCATCATATAAAGATTTCCACAGCCTATTTTCAAAATACTGTGTTGTCTTTTTCAGGAAATCGTTCTCTTCTCCACCTGGTAGCCGAGTCAGTATCTTCAATTGGTGAGACCATTTTCCAAAATAACTATGCTTCTCTTTTCCCTCTTCAATCACACGTAGACTGGCCATGTTATAAACACAAGCTGTTTCACCCCCTTCTCTTACCTGCCTGCCATCTTTAACCTAGAATGAGAGTGTTGTCCTTAACTGTTAGTAGCCCTGGGCACCAAAATACTCAAACTTAAACGTTGTGCATTGGACATTGGACACGCTGGTGCACATTGCTTTTTCCTTAGTGGCCAACCATGGTGGCCATGATTAGATACCAGCAGCAGGAGGACACCCAGAAGTTTAGGTTATGGATACGTTTTATTTTAATTTATTTTTTTAAATGCTAGCAGGAAGTATTTTTAAACTTTGCATGTCTTTCCTGAGATGAAGGCTCTTTTCCTGCCAGATAGCATTTTTTTTTTCTAATTGTAGAGCAACACATGCCCAGCTCAGTGTACAACCTCAGCATGCTGCCAGTGTGGGGATAAAGTTATTCCTGTATGCCGGGATAAAGTTATTCCTGTACACATGTGTGTGAGTTACATCACTGGGAGGGCTAGCTCTGTAACCTGACGGTGGGGAGGATAAGGTACTTGTTAAAGGGAAACTGTAATTTCACCCATTAAGGGCAAAGTGAGTGTCTGCTGACAGCCCACCAAGCAAGTTTTACTCACCCATTCACAATTCTTTGACCCTACTTGTCAGAATCTTTGCTTTGTTTCTTTAGGTAGGGGTAAGCATGTAACCACCTCTATGTGACAGTGTTTGTGCCTGAGCAGCCAAACAGCAGGCCTGAACGCTGTTTCATGCATAGGGGCCTTGACATAATCCACCTGGGTAAGCTCCAATGCTATACAACACTAGAGCTTACCCAGGGAGGACTTCTGCAGTAAGGGAGCATGGTTGAATATACTTTGGGGGGGCGGGAAGGGGCTCTCAGCAGACACTGTCATTCAGTCCTGAATGGGCAAGGTGACAGGGTCTCTTTAAAAAGTTTAGAGAGGGAGAGAGTTTAGTCTGGCATTTACCAGCTAGCTTATGCTCGCTAGTAGTCTGAATGGAAGACAAGAGTGGGCAGGGGCACAAGGCCTGCTGAAATCCTGGCTCACAGAAAGCCTTGCATTTTTCTCTAGGAACGCAAGGCATTCTCTGATTGGACTGGGTGGAGATTGTGCCATCCCCGCCCCAGCTCTCCACTTCATCCAGTCAGGGAAAGCCTTTCATTCAACCTTTCTTTATAAGCATGGTCCTTGGAGAATATTTCCAGGTCCTTCATGGTGGTCTTTGTGCAGATTATCGTTTAGGACTCTGAACTCGCTTCATCATCACAAAATTTCACATCAGGCTCTCCTCTACCCTATTTTGATTCAGACTCTGCGGACTGTACTGAAATCTCCTGGAAGACATCACTGCAGGAAGGGCGTTCACTGGAGGTCCAAGGCCGCAGTATAAGGATTAAGCATTCTGGGATATACTCCATATATAGCCAGGTGAAAGCCTCACATGTCCTACACTTATTATCTCCATCTTGGGATACCTGAGCTCACTCCCAAATTTTCTCTTGCTTCCATCTCAGGTTTTCTACAGAGACGTAACGTTTACTATGGGTCACATAGTGCTACGTAGGTCAGATGACGGTTCTGGAGAGGGTGAAATCCTTCTAAGTTGTGTTCAGAGTATGCCAAGCAATGATACGTTGGCTTATAACACTTGCTACACTTCTGGTAAGGCCACCTCTTCTTTTATTTGTTGGCAATACCAAACATAAAGAGTCGGAAGCAGACACCGAGAGGTTTCTACTTCTTTATCTTCTGTATGCCCCGGAGGCCTCTGAGTACTTAAAGCTGAAGTCTAGTTATGACAGTTTTTGCCTAGTTACATTGGTCCAGCTTGGGCCAATGTCAGAATGTATGAGCCATACCTGTGAGATCCCCATAGACATTGCAACTAAAGTGATCCCCACTAGCTTCCAGGTCCTGTGCCAAGCAGCTGCTCTGCTGCATAGTCATCACAAGAGGGCCCTTGCTCAGCATGTGCACCATTCAAGGAACACTTTGAAAGGTGGGGTGGTGATGTCACAATCTACAAACATATAGCAGGGTAGACTGTTGGATAGCAGTAAGTTACACTAGAGATACATCATCCATAAATAGAATACATCACCATATTTCAAAAAGCTCGGACTTTAATTATGCTTTTCAGTGACCTCTACAATAGCCACTAGATACTGTATAAAAAGTTTAATATTTTTATTACAACTTTGGTTAAGAACATCCTACACAGTATATTTTCAAAACGTATAATTGTTGTACAATAGGTGTATATCTTGAGAACCACTTCCTCAGGACTCTTCCTTTCTCATATATACATCAGAAAGATTGTTAAAAGCAACATAACTTGCCACTTGTCCTCCAATCTGAGGCACTATGCGGGGGAAGCAAGTAAGTATGTCAGACCCAAGATATCAAAATCCCAACTCACGGGTATAAATAGGGTAATGGAGACTCCTACAGATCACAATGGACACCTGCCGGTCCATAAAAAGCTCAGCCGGTCACCTACATGCTCTTCCCAAATACTCTTCCACGGTATATAGGTTTGATAAGAGCATGTAGGCAATTAGTTGAGCTTTTTATGGACCGGCAGGTGTCCATTGTGATCTGTAGGAGTCTCTATTTCCCTATTTATAAAGGCAAGTTGGAATTTGAATATCTTTGGTCTGACATACTTACTTGCTGGGCCCACGTAGTGTCTCAGAGGGCTCCCCCACAGGCCCGGTAGACTTATCTGATAGCCTGTCTAGTTTCTGCTGGTTGTTTCCTGTCTGGCATAGATACTGGAGGACAAGTGGCAAGTTATATTGCTTTTAACAATATTTCTAATGTACATATGAAACTGAAAAAGTCCTGAGGAAGTGCAGTCTCCCGCGAAATGCGTAGATTGTGGTTCTCAAGATATATACCCGTATTTATCGGCGTATAGCACGCACTTTTTTCCCCTTAAAATCAGGGGGAAATTGTGGGTGTGTGTTATACCCTGATCCCCGCTGTCTCTGAGGGGGAAGAGGAGTGCCGCCGACATAGACCGAGCCTAGCTGGGTGTACTGTGTACTCGGCTAGGCTCCGCTCCGCTCGTCTCACAGTCACGCCCAGTTCCGCCTCCTAGCATTTACATCCCGCCATTGGACCGGTGGTGTGTGAATCATAGGTCCCGGGCCAAGGGGCGGGACTGGGCGGGACTGCAAGTTTAGCTGAGAGAAGCCGAGGACACAGGACATCCGGCTCTGTCCCGGCGGCACAATTTAAAAAACGATCATGCTGCAATTTTGTACAAGGCTGCAGATGGACACTGTTGGGCATGGCTGCAGATGGACACTATTGGGCATGGCTGCAGATGGACACTATTGGGCATGGCTGCAGATGGACACTATTGGGCATGGCTGCAGATGGACACTATTGGGCATGGCTGCAGATGGACACTATTGGGCATGGCTGCAGATGGACACTGATAAGGCTGCAATGATGGGCATTTAAAATGTAAGTTTTTTTTCCTTAAACTTCCCTCCTAAAAGTTTTTTCCTTAAACTTCCCTCCTTCACTTGGGGTGAATGTTATACGCCGGCGCGTGTTATACGCCGATAAATACGGTACTGATTGTACAACAATTATACTTTTATTAAAAATACTGTATGGGATGTTTTAATCAAAGTTGTAATACAATTATTTGGTTGCTCCAGAGTAATGTTATGTATCTCTATGTTCATAACCCTTCTCTGTCATTGGCTGAGAGGTATTTTGTGCATTTTTCATTTCTATGTTTCATGTGATATTGCTTTTGCTATGTTATTTCCTGAGCGGGGACCTTCTTTTTTTGGTCCCTATTATCCCATCTGGTATTGCTATGCAGGGATAATCTGATATTTCTATTCTGTTTTGTATTGTTTTGAGCTACGTCTCGGTGTTGTGCCTTTGCTGGGCAAATTACCCTTTAAAAAAAAAAAAAGTTGTAATAAAAATATTAAACTGTTTATATCTAGTGGTTATTGTAGAGTTCACTATTGATAGCATAATTAAAGTCCAAGCTTTTTGAAATATGGTGAGGGTCAGGGCTGTCTTTAATATTGATTGAACCCTAGGCAATTATTTTCTTGGGGCCCCCCCCAATCCAATTATCAACTATTTGTGGGCAGTGTGGGCTGAAGGGGCAGGTGCTTTGGGCGCCACAACAATGACTGGGCCCGGGGCAGCTCCCCCTTTTGCCCTGCGTTAAGGAAAGCCCTGATGGCTTTGTCACCCATCATCATTTGCATTCATTGTGAAAATGCAAAGGGTTCTTTGAATGGCACCTACACCAAGCAACCTCTTGTGATCACTAAGCAGCAAGGCAGCTACTCCAGACCCGGAACCTAGCAGCAATCATTATAGTAGCGGTGCCTACCAAAGCGATTTCCAATTTCCATAGGGAGCCCACAGGTCTGGCACGAACATACTTACATTGGTCCTAGCTGCAACCAAGTCCCCTAAACCTAACCCATAAATATAACCCTGCCTCTCATCTTAAAGCCTAACTTCCGGTTCAATTTCTCATTTGAAGGTGAAGAGGTGGGAAGATGACATCATAATCTCCCCCCTCAGCCAATCAGAGGAAGCCTTCTATTAATACATAAAAACACAAAGCTTCCAGTAAATGGCTGAGCAGTGTCCAGCAGCCCGACTCACTTTTGTTTTGGGAGCGGGGTGGGAAGTTCCCATAAATCTGCCCGAACCCAACGGGCACATGTATTAGTAATGGAAATAGTTCATTTGGGCCAGCTTGGCCCAAACCAACTATTTAAAGAAAATTAAACCTGGATGTAGACTTTAATCCCTAGATACAACCCAAAGTCTAATAGTAAACCTCAGCTTCAACATAGCCAGTAATAATGTTCATATCTGCCTTGAAAGTCTAAATCCTAAGACTGATACCAGTGGAGAGATAGAGTAGGAAGTTGTGTAAGTAATTAGTATGCCAGCACATGTACATGTGAGGAGCTAGGAGAAATCTGGCTGCAGTGAATCAGATTAAAGCCACTTTTGTATCATTTATTACTTTAGCACAGCTAGATTTGCACTGGTAATTACCCAATTGGTGTATTTTGCACCCGGAATTGCTCTTTAACATCTCATTTTTATTTTATTTAGGAATCTTTCGACTACGCAAAGGAAACTCCATCACTCTTCAAATACCACGCAGAAATGCCGCTCTTGATATTCACCGACAAGCCACTTTCCTTGGTTTCATCAAGTTATAATAACCACCACAATGAAACATTTTCCATGTCACTGCCAACTGAATGAAAGTAATAGAGGGAAGAAAATTAAACTAGAGATGAGTCATTATTTTGACCTCAAAATGGCAAAAAAAATTAAAGACTTTATGAGTCTGTCCTCCTCCTTCTACAGAACACTGTTCCTTTGTCCACCCTTAGAGGACATTGGTGAGAAGATCAGCCATAAACTGCATAAGAATTTGTCCAAAAAACGGCATAAGTTTACAAGTAGTCGTATCCACCATATTGTCATTGCTCTATCTGTTGGACCTTACTCTAATCAACGACATGATGTAAAAAACTCTACTTTTTATCATGGTATTGGATACAAAGAAACCTCTCTGTTTGCTACAACCAGCTCTATTTTACCAGTACCAAAATTTCTGTTACATAAACCAAAACTATGTTCAATAATAAGCCATCAGTTGTTTTAAAATGAACAACTAGCCGTTTATTGTAGACAAAAGAGTTGGTCCTAAAACTAAGGTCCTGAGCACATGGGATGGGCTCCTGTGTTAGGGGTGTTTGGGCCCGCCACTTGGTAAATTTGGACCAGCTTTAATGCGGTGTGAAATACATATACACTATATTACCAAAAGTATTGGGACGCCTGCGTTTACACGCACATGAACTTTAATGACATCCCAGTCTTAGTCCATAGGGTTCAATATTGAGTTGGCCCAGACTTTGCAGGTATAACAGCTTCAACTCTTCTGGGAAGGCCGTTCACAAGGTTTAGGAGTGTGTCTATGGGAATGTTGGACCATTCTTCCAGAAGAGCATTTGTGAGGTCAGGCACTGATGTGCACGAGAAGGTCTGGCTTGCAGTTTCCGCTCTAATTCATCCCAAAGGTGTTCTTTCAGGTTGAGATCAGGACTCTGTGCAGGCCAGTCAAGTTCCTCCACCCCAAACTCAAGCATTGATTGTAGATTGTTTGCCAAAAACTCCTGAGAAGCTGCAGGCTCTGGTTGAGTTTTGGTGCAAACGTGTACTGCCGGTAACAAATAGCGAAAATATCAATAATGTGCCTCCCCCCATGTGGAAGCTGGCCCAAAGCTGATATGGGGGAGCCCTTCCCAACTATGGTAAATGCGCATGCCACAATCATGTAAATAGCCTAAATTTAGGTTTTATGCAATTATATTTTCTGTTTTTAAATAAATATGACTAATGTAAGAAATAAAAATGGATGTACTTTTGTATTCCTTTCCTCATCTTTGTTATCTAATAAATAATCTGGTCCATTGATATTTCTCTTACACATGGACTCTGAAATACATCACATTATCAAAAATGCATCACAGTGCTGGTCCAGTCCACCATTTATTGATGCCTGATCTACCCCTTCATTCCCCCGCCTGACTGTATCTGACTTTCCCACTTCATTCATTGGATTTCCGTTCTTTCAATCACGGAGGCTCAGCATCACATGTGGGCATTATCGAAGGCGGTCACAGCACCAGCATAAGGCGGCTTAGGCAGATGCCTTAGGGCACCAGGATGGGGGGGGGGGGGTAAAATCCAAATCCCTCAGCACTTGCTGGGGATTGAGATTTTTTTTTGTCACCTGTAGTCCCCTATATGCAAGAGGGGGCAGAGATATGCAAGTGGGTATAGAGGGGTGTTAGGGATTTTAAGGGTTGTAGAGATGTGTAGTGGAGTACATAGATGTTCTGGGGGGGGGGGGGTGCAGAGGCTTGCTGGGGTGTACAGAGGTGTACTGGGGAATATAGAGGTTGCTGGGCGATGCAGAGGTGTGTGGGGGGGATGTGAAGGTGTGCTGGGGGTTCAGAGGTGGGTGGGAGGCGCATGACAGGGATTTGCAAGTGGGTAGAGAGGTGTGTTAGGGGTGGGGGGGTGCAGAGATGTGCAGTGGAGTACATGTGCTGGGGGGGTGCAGAGGGGTGCTTATGGGTATGGAGGCATACTGAAGTATACAGAGGATTGTGGGGGTACATGTGCTGGGGGGTGCAGAGGTGTACAAGGGGGTACAGAAGTGTGCTAGGGTTGCAGAAGTATGCTGGGGGGTGCAGAGCTATGTGGGAGGGTGCAGAGGTTTGCAGGGGGTACGGAGGTGTACTTTGGGATATAGAGGATTCTGAGGATTGCAGATGTGTGTATGTGTGTGTGTGTGTGTGTGTGTGTGGGGGGGGGTATAGAAGTGTGCGGGGGCTGTGAGGTTGTGCAAGAGGGTGCAGAGATGTGTTGGGGGTACGATGGTGTGCTGGGGGTAAAGGGATGTTTTGGGGGTACAGAGATGCACTGGGGGCATAAAGGCACACTAAGGGGTTTGGAGGCATTCTGGAGGAGTGCAGATGATGTGGTAAGAGATACAGAAACATGCTGGGGGTACAGAGCTGTGCTGGAGGTACAGAGAAGTGCTGGGGGGGGTGCAAGTATTTTTTGGGGATACAGAGATGTTCTGGGGGCACCAAGGCATGCTAAGGTGTTTGGAAGCATTCAGGGGGAGTGCAGAGATGTGTTAAGGGATACAGAAACATGCTGAGGGTACAGAGATGTGCTGGGGGAGTACAAGGATTTTTTGGGGTAACGGAGATGTGCTGGGGGGGTACAAGGATTTTTTGGGAGTACAGAGATGTGCTGGGGCACAGAGGCATGCTAAGGGGTTTGGAGGCATTGTGGGGGAGTGCAGAGATGAGTTAAGGGATACAGAAACATGCTGGGGGTACAGAGATGTAATGGGGGGTGCAAGGATTTTCTGGGGGGTACAGAGATGTGCTGGGGGCACAGAGGCATGCTTCAGAAGAATTCAGGGAGAGTGCAGGCATAAGGGATACAGAAACATTCTTGGGGTAGAGAGATGTGCTGGGGGCACAGAGATGTGCTGGGGGGTACAAGGATTTTCTGGGGATACAAAGATCTGCTGGGGGCACCAAGGCATGCAAAGGCATTTGGAGGCATTCTGGGGGCGTGCAGAGATGTGTTAAGGGATACAGATACACGCTGAGGGTACAGAGATATGCTGGTGGGGTACAATGATTTTTTGGGGGTACGGAGATGTGCTGGGGCACGGAGGCATGCTAAGGGGTTTGGAGGCATTCTGAGGTAGTGCAGAGATGAGTTAAGGGATACAGAAACATGCTGGGGGTGCAGAGATGTGCTGGAGGTACAAAGATGTGCTGGGGGGGTACAAGTATTTTTTGGGGGTACGGAGATGTTCTGGGGGCACCAAGGCATACTAAGGCTTTTTGAGGCATTCTGTGGGAGTGCAGAGATGTGTTAAGGGATAGAGAAACATGCTGAGGGTACAGAGATGTGCTGGGGGGGTACAAGGATTTTTGGGGGGTATGGAGATGTGCTGGGGCACGGAGGCATGCTTCAGAAGCAATCAAGGGGAGTGCAGGGATAGGGGGTACAGAGGTGTGCTGGGGGGGTACAAGGATTTTCTGGGGGTACAAAGATCTGCTGGGGGCACAAAGGCATACTAAGGGGTTTGGAGGCAATCTGGGGTAGTGCAGAGATGTGTTATGGGATACAGAAACATGCTGGGGGTATAAAGATGTGCTGGGGGTACAGAGGTGTGCTGGGGACTCAGAGTATGGGGTGTTTGCCTGTGTAGACAAAATCCTTGCACCAGCCCTCTCTGTATGCAAATACATCCTGCTTAGGAACGCCCACTCCTCCAGGCCGATGCCCACCCATCAAGGCATTTTGATATTTGCATAACTCCTCCCAAAAGGCAGCCCGTTGGTTGCATCCATGCAACAGGGCTCTTGAGAGGCGTACTGAGGCAAGGGGCTGTGATGTTTTTAGGAAGCTATGTACAGCACCCTGCCAGCCCCTCCCACCCTGCTGACCCCTCCCACCAGCCATGATCTGCCTGCATTGCCTAGAGAAGCACAGAGACCCAATAGTGACATAGCTGGTTGTAAAATAAGGTATGTCATAAAAACAGAAAGGTTTTATTTAAAAATTGCATAATAATGAAAGTGAGGAACCAGGATAGGCAAAATATAAGCAGATCAAACTTCAGCTTTTTTAATTAAGACATTCCGGTATTTCATTAATTGATTAACTGAGCCGCAGATATTTAATTAGTTTGGACTTTGTAGCATGTCATTTCGTAATCAGCAGTATCGGGACATGTAATGGATTTCGTACAAGCGTTTGATCTTTCATAACTTATCAGGACGCTTGTTATTGAACACAGTCATGGTATCGTTTCATTCATTAATCAGGAGATCAAGGCGTTTTCTGATCGCCTGCACCCTGCAGAGTGTTATTACCGGGCAATGAGGCAATAAAATCACTCTAACCGCGCTGCCCCAAACACCATCCATAGACACATCCATGTCTTCTCAAGATAAATTAGGGTGCAGATCGGATTCAGAAGGGCGGCCATGACAGTCACACGTCTGGAAGAACCCTAATGCGGCGTACACACGACCGGACTTTACGGCATACTTGGTCCGGCGAACTGGAGTCTGTCGGACAATTCGATCGTGTGTGGGCTCCAGCGCACTTTGTTTTCTCAAAAGTTTGACGGGCCTAGAAATGAAACATGTTTCAAATCTGTCCGACGGACTCGAGTCCGGTCAAAAAGTCCGCTCGTCTGTATGCTAGTCCGACGGACAAAAACCGACGCTAGGGCAGCTATTGGCTATGAACTTCCTTGTTTTAGTCCGGTCGTACCTCATCACGTACGAATCCGTCGGACATTGGTTGATTGTGTGTAGGCAAGTCCGTTCATTCAGAAAGTCCGTCGTAAAGTCCATCTAAAAGTACGCCGGACAAAGTTTGCCGCAAAGTCCGCTCGTGTGTACGCGGCATTAGAGGAGGAAATCACCTGATTGAGTGCATTTTTCCTATTAAGCCCATGCATGCCGAGTAATGTGTAACACTTGGTATTTATTACCTCTTACAGAGATCACTGTGCTCCCCCCTGACAATGGCTTCATCTGCTTTTCTGTCCAGAACGACGGAGCCATCTTTGTTCAGGCATCATCCGGGGTCAAAGTATAAACAAGTCAGTGCTACTACCCACACACCACATAGAGAGCAGAGCTCCCAGGTGCTCGATCCACAGTCGCTGGCTGAGTAGAGTAATGTAGAAAAAAATGATGCGCACTCTGGTTGTTGCTCTTAAAATTTCTTCATTTTATTGAATAGCCACAGTGAACAAACGCAGATTAACCACTTAAGGACTGAGCCTCTTTCTGAGATTTGTTGTTTACAAGTTAAAGTTACATTTTTTTTCTAACACTCTAGAGAATAAAATGGCGGTAGTTGCAATGCTTTCTGTCACACCGTATTTGCGCAGCGGTCTTACAAGCGCACTTTTTTTTGGACAAAAAATACACTTTTTGAATTAAAAATTAAGACAACAGTAAAGTTAGCCCATTTTTTTTTATATTGTGAAAGATAATGTTACGCCGAGTACATTAATACCCAACATGTCACGCTTCAAAATTGCACCCGCTCGTGGAATGGCAACAAACTTTTACCCTTAAGAATCTCCATTCTACAGGTTGCATGTTTTGAGTTATAGAGGAGGTCTAGTGCTAGAATTATTGCTCCCGCTCTACCAATCGCGGCAATACCTCACATGTGTGGTTTGAACGCCGCTTTCATATGCGGGCACTACTCACGTATGCGTTCGCTTCTGCACACGAGCTCGGCGGGATGGGCTACCCCAAAGCATCCTCCCCATGTTGAGGGCATGTGGCCTGGTACGGTTCAGGAGGGGGGGTGCTCTCTTGTCCCCCCTCTTTTCCTGCGGCCTGCCAGGTTGCGTGCTCGGATAAGGGTCTGATATGGATTTTTTGGGGGACCCCCACACCATTTTTTTTTTAATTTTGGTGCGGGGTTCCCCTAAAATCCATACCAGACCTGAAGATTTTGAGGGGGACCCCTATGCCATTTAAAAAAAAAATTGGCGCAGGGTTCCCCTTAATATCCATACTAGACCTGAAGGGCCTAGTATGGAATTTGGGGGGACCCCCACGCATTTTTTTTTTAAATTTTGGTTCGGGGTTCCCCTTAATATTCATACCAGACCCAAAGGGCCTGGTAATGGACTGGGGGATCCCATGCCGTTTTTCTTAATGACTTTTATCTGTATTGCTGAGACCCGACAATTCACTATAGCGGCTATTACTTTTAAATGACTTTTTTTCCTTTAGAAATGTCATTTTGCTCTCGGACTGTTCTAAATACGGGAAAAATTTTACAGGCATACTATAGACACCCCCCAGGTACGAAATTTAAAGGAATATTTCACTTTTATTGTTTCACTTTAAGCATTATTAAAATCACTGCTCCTGAAAAAACGGCCATTTAAAAAAAAAAATATTTCACTGATACATGTCCCCTGGGGGAAGGACCCAGGTACCCAAACACTTTTTATGACAATAACTTGCATATTATCCCTTAAAATTAGCACTAAAATTAGCACACCCCTCGCTTCGCTCGCCACGCTTCGGGCACGGCCTCCCTTCGCTCAGCATAATTAGATTCTAACTCTATGTCCACTTGGATGGTGGGGCTTGAACCTGGAGTTAGGGGTGGAGTTTTGTCGTAAAGTGTTGGAACATATATGGCGGCTTGGCACATGCGCACTCCAACGGGTAGCTGGATGGGTCGCCATATGTGACGCTACACTTACATGTTTGCTAATAGGTGTCCCTCATTCACATCTCAGAAAGTTGGGAGGTATGAGAATATGTAACGGAAGTGATGTCATCGCCGCCATCTTGCTACACCCCACTCTCCTTCATAGTAACGATACACTGAGAAGAGGGAAAGCGGACATCTTGTTACACCCACTGGAGTTTTGCATTTTACATTCATTTTTTAACAGTAAAGTGAGTTTATATAGTGAAATACAGTACTTACAACTCCGTCTGACTGGTTAGATGTTGAATTTTAAAAGCAGCGAACTTCTGTCAGATTAGCAAACCTGTGACATACCTCCCAAGATTTTGAGATGGGAATGAGGGACACCTACTAGCAAACATATGCAGGCATAGGACACACCCCCTGCTACACCCGCTTAAAGGTGAATTAACCAAAATAAAAAGGTTTAATAAATCTACAAGGACTTTTTTTTACCACTACTATTCTTTATACTGGCTTTTAAAATTTACAGATGCAGCAATTTAGAATTTGGATGAAAGGTTTAGCACGTGGAAACACTTTTTGAAAGGAAAAAGTGCATTTTATATACAACTATATGGATTGGACCAAAATGAGGGACAAATGAGGAGGAAAGAGGGACAGAGGGACATTGCTCCAAATCAGGGACAGTCCCTCGAAATCAGGGGGACAGTTGGGAGCTACGCTATGAGATCAGCAGGCTTGCCGCTGCTTTTAAAATTCAGCATCTAACAAGTCATACGGAATTCTAAGTACTGTATTTCACTATACTGTTAAAAAAAAAAAAAGTGTAAAATGCAAAACTCCGGTGGGTGTAACAAGATGGCCGCTCCCCCCCTCTCTGTGTATCTTTACTATGGAGAGTGGGGGGGGGGTGTAGCAAGATGGCGGCGACGGAACGTCCCTTCCGTTACACATTCTGACGGGTCGCTGAATCTGACGAAACACCCTTACTTTTGCTGCTGTAGTGTGGGCGGAAGTAGCTGCACCGCCTCTGGAGGAAGTGATGCGGAATTGTGTGCGTCCCGGAGGGGGCGTGGTCGGCTCTCTGTTTAAACTCTGTCTTCTTCTCTATGGTAAGGAGGCTGTCTGCATGTCCTCCAGCTTTCCTTGTTATGAGTGAGTGGTGTGTTATGTATGTCCTGTGCTGGGGCTTTCTCCTACTTCCAGGAGTCTCTTATTTATTATATTATAGTTTTCTCTGTATAATAATAATAATGTATAATTATATAATATACTGTATATATAATAATATATATTTTTTTTATCTTTCTGGATTTAGTCTCCGGGGTGTAAAATCTAAGCCGGGTTTGGCGGCGGCACGTGCGTTTTTCAGGCGCCTGGGGCAGCGCACAGGTAAACAGCAATGGCCGTTGTGTGTTTACACGCGTATGACATTTCTCTGCACACACGCCACTTTCTCGTCCAGAGAGAAGCACCGTACGTGTGTTTAACAAGCTCAGCCACGTTTAGTCCTTCGCTTGTATCAGCAGCTGGACCCCGGCCGCACTCGCAGATCGCTTCCACGTGTTTACCCGCACGTACCACGCTTTTCCCCAGGATGTCACCGGTTTGCATTTGGGAAGAAGCACTCCACGGTCTCATTCACATTGGCATACTACAGCGTACTCCCGTGTGATTGGCCGTGTTTGCCTGGGTGGGGATGTACAGGGACTCCGTGCATCCACGTGCAGGCAGTCACCTCTATCAAGAAGCAGATGCTGCTCTCAGCGTGACAGCCACGCGCATGCATGCCCCCCCCCCCCCAAACGCACGCTGCCTGAGGTTTAGAGATCCATGTGAATGTCAGAATGGGACCAGCAGCTGTGTCCGTGCAGCCACTGCGTCCTAATAGACACTAAAACGTTATCCGTTTATTGTTTGCATACGCAATTCTTTGGAGTCATTGCCTTTTTAACCACTTCAATACCAGGCATTTTTGCCCCTTCCTGCCCAGGACAATTTGGAGCTTTCAGCGCTATCACTCTTTGAATGACAATTACGCGGTCATTCTACACTGAACCCAAACTAAATTTTTATCATTTTCTTCCCACAAATAGAGCTTTCTTTTGTGCTATTTGATCACCTCTGCGGTTTTTATTTTTTGCTAAACAAACTAAAAAAGACCAACATTTTTGGGGGAAAAAAAAAGTTTTTCTTTGTTTCTGTTATAAAATTTTGTTTTCTCCTTCACTGACGGGCACTGATGAGTTAGTACTGATAAGGTGGCACTGATATGTAGAATTGATGGGCACTGATATGCAGCACTGATGGGCACTGACAGGTGGCATTGATGGACACTAATAGATGGCTCTGATGGTGCAGCACTGATTGGGCAGGTACTGACAGGTGTTAATGCTGGGCACTGATTGGCACTGTGATGGACACTGGCACTATGGTGGGCACTGATTTGCACTGGTGGGCACTAAACTGGCATTTTATTGAGCACTGGTAGGGGGTTATGATGGGGCACTGACTGGGCACCGATTGGCTGCTTATGGGTACATTTGATGGGGGCTGTGCTGATAATCGGTGTGCTGATTATCAGCACAGACCCCCCCCCCCCCCCTGACCGGGAGAGCCGCCGACCGGCTCTCCCTTTTGGTGCGAACTGAGGAATGTCGTTTACCGATTGGTCACAGCTGATCACATGGTAAAAAGCCTCTGTCAGAGGCTTCTTATCATGATTGGAGATGCAGCGTGTCAGACCGACACGCCGCACTTGCGATCGCCGCGCTGCGCGCACCAGCGTGTTATCCTGCTGGACATCATATGACGCCCAGTCAGGCTAACAGAACCACTTCCCAGGTGTCCATCTGTTATAGGCCGGGCAGGAAGTAGTTAAAGTCCCGCCAGAGGGTTCCTGTTTCGCTGTTTCTGTGCTTTACTAGGGATGTGGGCGATTTCTCCAATTCCCCACTAGAATTGAGCCATTCCATATAATTGACACGAATGGGACTGCCGGTGTTTCGTCAGATTAGGCGACCTGTCAGAATTTGTGACGTTTCGTGATGCGCTCGTCCACAGTAAGGATACGGTGAGCAGGCGGCACGTGGACATCTTGTTACACCCACTGAAGTCTTGCATGGCGCACTTATTTTTAACAGTAAAACTCAGCTTATATAGTGCAATTCGGTATTTTGAAATCCCTCAGACTGTTTTGATGTGGATTTTTCAAAGCAGATTAGCAAACCTATGAGATCAGCAAGCTTGCCGGTGCTTTTGAAATTCAACATCTAAACACTCAGTCGGATTTTTAAATACTGTATTTCACTATATAAGCTGAGTTTACTGTTAATAAGTGTGCCCTGCTGCCTTCTCACTGTATATCCTTACTATGGACGAGTGCAGGGTGTAGCAAGATGGCGGTGGCGGAGTGTCACTTCCGTTACAAATTCTGACGGGTCGCCTAATCTGACGAAACACCTGCTCTAGGGTGCATAGGACACCTGTGCGTCCCCATGCAGGCGAACACAGCCCTCACATGGGTGTACGTTGTAGTACGCCCATATGAACGAGGTGTATGTAGAGTTGCCACCTATTCCCTTTAAAGCCGAACACATTTTAATTACACAGGTTCTGTGGCTGATTAAGGTGATAATTAAACTCACTTGGTGCCTTATCTGCATTTAATTAGCCTCAAAACCTGTGCAATTCAGTTGTGTTCGGGTTTAAAGGGAGGAGGTGGCAACTCTAGATGTATGTGTGGGTATCCACTAATGCAGAAGCCATGAGCTTTTAACTGGGCACTACCATGACTGTACATGGCCTTGCTCAGGTAAACGCTGATGCCTTCTATGCACATGCATGGGTAACCACGGATGGAGAAGCCATCGGCGTTTTACCTGTGCATGGCCATGTACAGTCAATCACTTGTATTGGTGGCTGTACACAGTCTTGCCCAGTTAAATGCTGATGTCTTCTGCATCAGTGGTTACCCATGCATGTGCATAGAAGGCATCAGCGTTTACCTGAGCATGGCCATGTACAGTCAGTCATTCACTTGTATAGGCAGCTGTATGTTTTACCCGCGAGGATGATGCTTCTCCCCAGATGTGCCACTTTTTCATTTGGGGGGGGAAAGCCCTGTATACGTGTGCATAGGCAACCTCTGATGTAGAAGTCATCTGTGTTTATTCCAGCGTGGTCACCAGCAGTTATTTGCTTGTGTTTGCAGCTTTTCACAGCTTCTCCCCAAAAAGCAAAAGTGGCACATCTGGGGAGAAGCTTGATCCACGCAGGTAAACATGCAAAAGCCATCAGCGTTTAACTGGGCACGACCGTGTATAGCCGCTAATACATGTGAATGACAAGTGCCCTCCTGTCCGTTCTGTATTGAACTGTATTGTAATTATAATATCCCCCCCTCTACACTGTAAAGTGCTGCCGTTATATAAATCCTGTATACGAATAATAATAATGACTGTACATGACCATGCTGATGTAAACGCTGATCGCTTCTGCTTTAGTGGTCACCCATGCATGTGCATTAAAGGCATCGGCATTTACCTGAGTGTGGCCACATACTACTGGATCCTGCATGTGTACCCACGTGTGGCACTTCCGCTCGGGCCCACCACTTTGGCATTTGGGGAGCAGTGCCGTACTCAGTCAGTCTTTTACTTGTATTTGTTGCTGTATGTGACCACGCTCAGGTAGACGCTGATGGCTTCTACATGTTTATCTTTTACTTTTGGGGAGAAGCATTGCATGTGCTGGTAACCGCTGATGCCCTTGTGTTTACCCAAACACGGCCAGGTACAGTCATTTACTTGCTGTACATGGGCATGCTCAGGTAGACACCGACGGCTTCCACATATTTACCTGCACATAGAAAGCTTATCCTCAGAAGTGTCACTTTTGCATTTGGGGAGGAACGCCCTGTGCACATGTGCGGGTAACCACCAATGCCGAAGCCATCAGTGTTTACCCAAGCACGGCCATGTACAGTCGTTCACTTGTATTGGAGGTTGTACATGGTCGTGCCCAGTTAAACGATTCATGGCTTCCGCATGTTTACCTGCGTGGATGATGCTGTCTACATGGCCATGCTCAGGTAGACACCGATGGCTTCAGGATATTTATCTGCACATAGAACGCTTCTACTCAGAAGCACTACTTTTGCGTTTTGGGGAGAAGCCCCGCACACATATACCTAGCTAATCGTCATCATAGAAGCCATCGGTGTGTATCCAAGCGGCGTGGTCACCAGCAGTTATTATTGGCTACTTTACACAGCCGCCCCGAGGAAACCGCTGTTGGCTTCCGCATGCCTACCTGTGTGCGCATGTACGGCGCTTTCTCCTGGACGCACCACTTTTGCATTTGGGGAGAAGTGCTGTACACACGGTCACATACAGTCTTTTACTTGTATTTGGGGCTGTATGTGACCACGCTCAGATGGCTTCTGCATGTTTACCTTCTACTTTTGGGGAGAAGCACTACATATGCTGGTAACCACTGATGCCATCGCATTTACCCAAACATGGCCACGTACAGTCATTCACTTGTATTGACAGCTGTACATGGCCAGTGCTCAGGTAGACACCGATGGCTTCTGCATATTTACCTGCACATAGAAAGCTTCTCCCCAGAAGTGCCACTTTTGCATTGGGGAGAAGGGCTCTATTAGACATGTGCGATTCGGTTCGTAACGAATGGATTTTCATACGAATTTGTTAGTATTCGTATATTCAGATCAATTCGAACATCCGAATAGCTGAAAGGACCAAAATACGAAAATTACGAATAAGCAAAATAACAAACACGCGAAAATACGAACTTACGAATGGACAAACTTACGAAAATACGAAACTCAGAAACAGTAAAAGAAAGAAAGAAAATGACATCTATAATGATTTCCATTTCATATTTTCAATCCTTTGTCTGTTCTTAATTTCTTATGTTCGTATTTTCATTCGTGTGTTCGTAATTTCGTTTCTTCGTTTGTTCATGTTCTCGAATCGTTCTTTTGAATGGACAGTGTAAGTGTATCTTAATATGTATGTTCGTAATTTCGTGCTCTCGAATTGTTCTTTCGAATGGGCAGTGTATTAATGAGTGATGTAGCTTACTTAATATCTTTAGCCAATCCGCTTATCCCTTTTGTGTCTGAGTCACACGGCATTCCTGAATCTTTTTAGATTCAGTTGAGGAGGAGACTGAGTCCGGTCTCGTGACTGAAGGAATGGACTGGAGGAAGTATAGGACTTATTAGAAAAGCAAGCATAGGATTATTATTCTTTATTTCCAACGAAAGTACGAATCAACGAAAAAGGCAATCTCACAAAAGTAACAATTACTAAATTACGAGTAGTGTACTGAATAAACGAAAAATTATTATCTAACAAAATTACGATTTAGGAATCAAAGAAAATCAGACTCGGAATTGCGAATCATTTTGTATTAACGAAAATATAACTGTTGCGAAAATACGAACGAGTCTGAATATGAAAACTCGCGTCTTACGAAATTACGAATCAACGGAAACGTAACGAAACGAAAATAATTTTTTTGTTGTGCACATGTCTAGGCTCTATGTGCAGGTAACCACCAATGCAGAAGCTATCTTGGGAAGTTATCCAAGCACAGCCATGTACAGTCCTTCATCTGTACTGGCAGCTATGCACAGCCATGCCGATTGGCTTCTGCATATTTACCCGCACTTATGATGCTTTTCCCCTGCAGGGAGAAGCGCTGTACCCGCATGTGTCCACAGCAACTGATGCAGAAGCCTTTGGCGTTTACTCAAGCACAGCTATGTACAGTAATTCGTTTGTATTGGCAGCTGACACCTTCGCCAAGGTAATGGCTGTATGTGGCTGTGGTTTTTTGCATGTTTGCATGCTCCTACAGGGGTTCTTCTCAGAATACGCCGCATGTGAATTTCCACAGATGCAGAAGGCATCAGAAAGTGCCATCATTTTTATGCCTCAGCTCACAGGAACTGGTAAGCGTTGGTGTGCATGAGGCCTCATCCATAGGAGTACTGTTTTTGACCTAGGTGGGTTTGGGTTCCTCTATTTTAGGCTTGGCCCTTGTTTTTCTTGCCTTTGTTTTATTTTTCTATCTCTGTTTATCTGTATTGCCTGATATTCATGGATCCTCCATCGCCACAGTGCCTCCTGCACTCTAGCCAGAGGACGAGGTGGGAGCTGTTTGTTTTTGTTTTTTTTTGTTTTTGTTTTTTGTTTTTGTTTTTGTTTTTTGTTTTTGTTTTTTTAGTTATTTTTTCATCTTTTCTAGAAGATTGTGACAAGAGTTAGCAATGACCTGCTCTGTTTTTTTTTTTTTTTTTTTTTTTAGTGCCCGGTTGATGCATTTTCCCGGTGCGTTTTTGTGTTTTTTCACGTGTTTTTGATGCATTTTTAATGCGCTTTTGAGAGGTGTCTATTGTCTTGCAGAAGTGCATCAAAAACGCAAGCACTGCATTTTTTATGCATTTCTGCTGCATTTCCATTGAAGTCCCTGGAACCAAAAAAACGCAATCTGCTGCCCGGGAAAAAAAAGTCCATGACCCTTTCCAAAAAAACGCAGTGGTGGAAAAAGCACAGACGTGAAAGTGACCCATAGGAATAAATGGTAAATGGACTGTAGTGTTTCTGTAAAACTGAGAATGCACTGAAAAATGCATAGGTGTGCTGCCCGGCGGAAGTGCTAACCACTGTCTGTACAACACACCACAATACACAGCCCTTTAAGGATGTAGACACCTGTTTTACATTGCCCTCTCCAACCACAAGTGTAAATGAGCCCTAGGCAATTGAGGGAGAAAGATTGGCGAAAGGATTCTGGGTAAAAACATAGAAAAAGTGAAAAAATACATTCCCGGGGGGTGTTGGGTTTAGTGTTGAGCTGTAACACGATTAAGCAACCTCTGTGCTCCAGCTGTGTTCAAACTACAAATGCCATGAAACATTGCCAGGCTCTGACAGACACAGGTATGATCCTAGAGGCAGAGGCATGATGGGATTTTTCGTTTCTTTTTTTTTTAATCCTATTCTTCTCTTTTTTGACAGCCATTAACACCATCTCGATGGAGAACTTAAAAGCAATTCTGTGATTTTAATAAATTCCTTAGAGGTACTCAAGATGGAGGTTCCTGAGGGAATTCCTTTACCCGGAGACATTACGGCTGAAGAGGGACTGGTGTCAGATCACAGTTTTACTCACCCACCAGAAGAGATTTTGGAGCAAGAAGTTGGCTCGTTGAAACCAAACGCTGTTGATATTTTTGAGAAGTCGTCGGAGTTAAGATTGGAGTCAGAGAAAATTCCCACTCACAACCCAGATGAGACAACGGGGAGAGACAATGGCTCGTTGGATGGAAGCAGTGTTGATCTGTTTGAGAAATCATCTGAGTTAAGACTGGAGTCAGATGAAAGTGTTGCCCACAACCAGGACAAGACATCAGAGCGAGACAATGGCTCATCAGTTGATGTTTGTGGGAAGCCACCTGAGATACTGGTTGAGGAAAGCCTTTGGTCCTCAGAATGTCCTACTGTTGTTGCAGAATCTTGCGCTGATGGCTTGGTTGAAGAGACCGAGCCCTTAATGCTTCAAGAAGACCATAAGACGAAGGAAGAAGAAAATATTGATTCTGGAAGTGGTGAAGGTGCTGAGATCCTAAGTGGAGACAAAGTCTTAGAGGCACAAGGTTCAGTGGTTCCGGAAGATCAGGATTCTGAGGAACCACCCAGCAAGAAGCCTTGTGTTGATCACCCGGAGCCGGTCTGTGACGTTTGCTCCCATGAGGTGGAAGAAGACGTCCAGGAAGTAGGAGCGGAATTGGCGAATCCAGAGGACTTGACCGCGACTACAGAGGAGGAGACCTATTTGTAAGTGAGCAGTAAGGATTTTCTATTATGTGGTACCACTGTAGGAGAGGTGCCTGCTGGTCCGCAGGTTCATATAAGAACCACATTCACCAATCTTCCTTGTGCACCAATCTCACCTCCTACAAGTGCTTACACATTGCGCTTCCTTTGCCTATTTGCATGCTGGCCTGTGTGTTCACATGTGACAAATGCAAGCCTCTAATGCTTTCGCCTGTTACATGTTTAGCTGTATATCTGCCTGCATTCCTTATGACTTGGGAGGGGGGACTAATTTGCGTATTTAAAAGCTGAACTTCCAGGCAGTTGTAAGAAACTAAAGTACACCTAAAGCGCGTTTGGCTGTACTTCTGTGGATCACGTTCGATCTGCACTCCTGTGACCCGTATTCAGCAGATAGTGGGCGGTCGGCTGAAGTCACAGAGCATCTCCAGGCTTGGGCAATTTTGCGACCATATGGTTGGGATCCACCCACAACCCTGGACCAGCAGCTGGCTCAGCCTCTCAGTGAGCCGCTGAGAGCCTGAGCCGGCCACTCCCGCCCCTCCACAACCCAGCGCTCCAATGAGCGTGGAGGGGGAGAGCAGAGTGCCGATGACTGACAGTTACCAGCTCTCTCCTCATGGAGCTCTGAGAACTGAGTGATCGGTGGTATTTGATCACTCGGTTCTCAGTCTTACAGCCCTTGTAGGGGTCAGATGCAGCATCAGTATGATTCTTGGAAGAAACAAATGCTGAACTTCTCTTTTAGTGCAGCTTTGCATTCATTAAAAGTGGAAGATGAGGGTAATACTAACTGTTCCTAAAAACACTCCCTCCCCTTCCTACCTATCTAGCAAACCCTGTATTAAACCCCACCCCCAAAAAAAACAAAACTGTGTACTTGCCTATTTTTAGTCAAGTCACGCGATCCTGCAGCTCCAGCTCTTTTGTGTAAGTGAGCGGCTGAGGAAGGAGAACTGGCAATGGCTGGGCTATGGGTGAATTCACAGCCGTTGTTAAGAGCTCCCTTACACAGGGTTGTGGGAGCCACTGAATCGCTGGACTGGGATAAAAACAAAAAGTAAATGCACAGAATATATATGAATATATATTATATATATTCGCTTTCTTCTCTTTTTCTCTTTCTTCTTCGCTTCTTTTCGATTTCCTCTTTTCTTTTTTCGCTTTCCTCTTTTTCGCTTTCCTCTTTTTCGCTTTCCTCTTTTTCGCTTTCCTCTTTTTCGCTTTCCTCTTTTTCGCTTTCCTCTTTTTCGCTTTCCTCTTTTTCGCTTTCCTCTTTTTCGCTTTCCTCTCTTTCTCTTTTCTCTCTTCTCTTTTCTCTCTTCTCTTTTCTCTCTTTCTCTTTTCTCTCTTTCTCTTTTCTCTCTTCTCTTTTCTCTCTTTTTGCTTTTCGCTTTCCTCTTCTCTTTTTTTGCTTTTCGCTTTCCTCTTCTCTTTTTTTGCTTTTCGCTTTCCTCTTCTCTTTTTTTGCTTTTCGCTTTCCTCTTCTCTTTTTTTGCTTTTCGCTTTCCTCTTCTCTTTTTTTGCTTTTCGCTTTCCTCTTCTCTTTTTTTTTTGCTTTTCGCTTTCCTCTTCTCTTTTTTTTTTTTTTGCTTTTCGCTTTCCTCTTCTCTTTTTTTTTTTTTGCTTTTCGCTTTCCTCTTCTCTTTTTTTTTTTTTTGCTTTTCGCTTTCCTCTTCTTCTTTTTTTGCTTTTCGCTTTCCTCTTCTTCTTTTTTTGCTTTTCGCTTTCCTCTTCTCTTTTTTTGCTTTCTTCTTTCTTCTTCTTCTCCCTTGCCTCTTCTTCTTTTTGCTTTCCTCTTTGCTTCCCTGTTTGTGAAATATACCAAGTGCTCGTAAACTCAAGTCCAGTGTTTGTAAAGATCCACTATACAGTATATCACAGTCCAAGCCGTTCTTTCACATATACTGTTCAGATCTTCTCTATAATGGCTCCCCAGCGTGTTGTTCAATTTTCATGTAATTTTTGTGCTCGTACATCCTGCAGTCCCATCGCCATCACACCGGCGGCAGGTATTCCCTTCACCACTTCCAGGAATTCAATCCACCTCTCATCATTGGCCATCCATGGGAATAATGTCCCCTCCAGGAGGAACCAATGGTGTTCAGCTCACTTACAGTTGCGCCGTGATATCATCGGCTCCTCCCCAATGGGGACAGTATTCCCCTGGATGGCTGCGGCACAAGGAATCAGTCAGTGCAAGAGGCATTCTGATAGGAGGAGATAGCCGAGTGACATATGAGCTCATCACTGTGCTGATTTAGTTACAGTCTGGGTGCGGGCCCAGGATGACCCAGGCTCAGAGGAAGTGGGTGGAATGATGTTGCCCATCAGACTGGGGACATCTAGTGGTTAAAAAAGTATTGTTGGGGGGTGGAGCTCTGGATGGATTACAGAAAAGTTACTTTTCTGCTTTTATTTATTTATTTTTAATAGGCCTAATTTTGTTAGTTTTGACTTGAGTTCTGCTTTTTAAGAAAAGGTCAATTTTTGTCTGATGTTGTTTTTCAGCCTTCAGTATTTCACCTGTTTTCCCTCTACATTCCCACAGCCCAGCATCGTACGACTTCTCTCAGCCTCCATGGACAGTCACTGGGGCATGGAACGAGTACACGAATGTTCCCGAAAACTTCCTGAAAGGCTGCAAGTGGTGAGTATCATGTGGAGGGCAGACCATAATATCTGCTGCAGATAGGGAAAAAAACCCTGCTATTGTCAGCTCTGCATATTGTGTCTTTTCACGTATGATATTCTGTTATTTCTGCCCATGCATTTCAACCTGTCATACTTCTTAAAGCGGTATTAAACCTAAAACTGTAATAAATTACAGTAAAACCTTGGATTGGGAGTAACACGGTTTACCAGTGCTTCGCAATAAGAGCTGCTTTTTATTTAATTTTTTTAATTCTGACTCGATTTGCGAGTGTTGTCTTGCAAGACGAGCAGGATTCAAGCCTCTGGGGTGTGCAGTACCGCATGTGGCCAAAGGTGTGGGGGGCGCCGGTGACACTCGGAAACACTCGTCTCTGAGTGTTTCCAGCGCCCCCCACCTCTGGCCACATGCGGTACTGCATACACTAGCAGTGACACTGGAACGAATTATCTGAGTTTCCATTATTTCATATGGGGGGAAACTCGCTTTGATATGCATGTGCTTTGGATTACAAGCATTCTTCAGGAGCGGATGATGCTCATAATCCAAGGTACTACTGTATTGGATATGGCTGCTGCATATGCTTTTTTATTTTTAGGCTTTTTCCATCTGTTTTGACCTGGTGATCTGAACAGTAACGCACCTCCTGTATTAGAGTCCCCCCCAACTCTGGATGAAGGCGCACAGGAGGCACAGCAGCATTGTCAGTCTGTGCAGAGAGGAGTGTTAGATATACTAGCAGATTTTGATACACCAACAAATTGAAGCCAAACTCCAGATCGCACTTTATATCAGTTACAGCAAACTTTTCTTTCGCAAACATCCGTGACCGCCGAGTCCGGAAGATCCAGCACATCACGGATTGCGGTAAATGGCCGCTTGTAGTGGCCATTTACCACGCGATCGCTCTGTCAAATGACGGAGCGATCACTTGTAAACAAACCAGCATCATATCCTGACGCCAGTTCCTCCCTCCCCTCTCTGTACCGATCTGTACAGTGCGAGGGGAGAGGGGGAGGGATCGTTTTTAGCAGCGCTGTGGGCTACATGTGTAGTGCCCACAGCGCTGCTCTGTGCCCATACTCTGCAATAATGTGCAATACTCTGCCAATACTTGCCAATACTCTGCAAGAATTTTTTTACTGAATTTGCAGTCTTTTGATTTATAGCGCAAAAAATAAAAAAACCCAGCGGTGATTAAATACCACCAAAGAAAGCTCTATTTGTGTGAAAAAAAGGACAAAAATTTCATATGGGTACAGTGTTGCATGACTGAGTAATTGTCATTCAAAATGTAAGAGCACCGAAAGCTGAAAATTGGTCTGGTTAGGAAGGGGGTTTAAGTGCCCAGTTGTCAAGTGGTTAAAACCTATGTAATCCCCAACAATCATCTTCTCCTATTTGCTGCCTTTTCGGTCTGTTTTTAGTATACAAATGTAGGAAAAACAGGAAATGGTGGCACACCACAGACGTAGTCAAAGTTCTTTTGAAAATATTTATTGGTCATCCAGACAAATGTACAAGATACGTTAATGCGTTTCACTCGAGTCACTCATGAGTAAGCTTGAGTGACCAGTGAAACGCGTCAACGTATCTTATTTAATGGTTAGCCAGACAAATACACAAGATACGTTGACGCATTTCACTCGAGTCGCTCATGATTAGGCTTCAGTGACTCGAGTGAAACACAACGAGTCACTCAAGCTTACTCATGAGCGACTCGAGTGAAATGCGTCAACGTATCTTGTGTATTTGTCTGGCTGGATGACCACTAAATATCTTCAAAGAACTTTTGACTATGTCTGTGGTGTGCCACTATTTCCTGTTTTTTCCTGTATTGCTGTATTGTATACCACGGTGGCAAGACGAGGTGAGCACCCACAGTTGTCAATTGTTTCACTGATTTACCTGAGTGGTGTGTTACGTGAGTGTGGACTAATATGCAAATGTTTTGTTTATATCTGTTCCATAAATGCACACATCAGAAAAAAAACTGTTGGTCCTGCCAAAAATCTTGTAAGCTGAAAGCTTCCTCTGAACACTCTGCAGTGCACTTGCCCCCCCCCCCCCCCCATGCTCCTTCATCCAAAGTGTAGACACTTTTAATACAGGTGATGTGTTACTGGCCAGATCACAGGGTGAGAACAGAGGGAGGGAAAAAAAGCCTAAAAAAAGAAAACGAATGCAGCCACCATATCTAATGATTGGTAAGCTGCAATATATTTCATTTTTGTTTTTTGGGTTTGATACCGCAATAAAAATGTTGCCTCCCCTTGATATACCTCTGCTGGATACAGTTTGTGAATGAGATCAACATCTTCTCATACGAGTGATCTCTCTACTCTGAATTCAGGGGGCAGTGCAGTAGTGTTGCCACACCATTACAGTAAGCTGCGTTAGGTGGAATTCACTGGCAGGATCAGCAGGTACTTGTGGGACATTGCAGGGGGACTAGGAGCTAGTTCACACCACATGCGTTCCAGGGCTTTTTTTTTTCTGCATCCAAAATGCATAGAAAAGTAGATTACATGGTTTTCTATGGCATAGTTCACACCACTGTTTTTCCTGCACAGAACTGTACTGGAACGCGGTACAACGCATTAAAAATGCACCGGAAAGCACAAACGTTTATCAAAAAACGCACCGGACCCCAGTACAGTAAAAAAAAAAAAAACACATCCGAAAACGCACATGCGGAACGAATCTGGAGGACGGTTTTGTGGCGTTAACCAGCCCTAAGACCCCCTTTCACACTGAGGCGCTTTACAGACGCTATAGCGATAAAAATAGTGCCTGTAAAGCGCCTCTCCTCTCACTCGAGTGTGAAAGCCCAAGTGCTTTCACACTGGAGCGCTGCGCTGGCAGGACATCAAAAAAAGTGCTGCAAGCAGCATCTCTGAGGCGCTTTAGGAGCGGTGTATACTAAAGTGCTCCTGCCCATTGAAATCAATGGGCAGCGCTGCCGAAGCGGCACTTTTATCCCTTTTTCGGCCGCTAGCGGGGGTTAAAGGCGCCCCGCTATTAGCCGAAAAGCACCGCTAAAATGATGGTAAAGCGCTGCTAAAAATAGCAGTGCTTTACCGCCGTCTCCCCCAACGCCCCAGTGTGAAAGTGCCCTAAGAGAAAACTGTTTTTTTTTTTTTATTTGTTTATGAGGTTCTATGTTAACCAAAGTCCCCGTTCCTTCTACCCCAGGGCTCCTGATGGGTCGTGTATTTTAACCAACAGTGATGACAACATCCTGCGGATATACAACCTTCCATCGCAGATCTATTCCGGAGAGTGGGATTTGTTGAAGGAAATGGTACGTTCCGTGGCGCGGCTCCACAGCATGCCCACCAGAGGACAAACCTCCATGCTTTTGTCTTTATCCTCATCAGACTTGCAACATAGGAAGAGATAAAATTGAATTATTGTTTGTGTTTGTTTTTTGTTTTTTCACAAATTTAAACTTGCATTAGATACATACAGAGCAGACAATGGATTATCACATGTATGTTTTGTTGTCTTTCAGACCCCGGTTTTGCGCATGGCAGAGGGTGACACTATTTATGATTACTGCTGGTATCCGTCTATGAACTCTGCTGATCCCGACACTTGCTTGTAAGTCTTTCTGTTGATTTTTATAGATGTGTGATGATAGCCTATGTCCCAAATCTATATGAGATTCGTGACCACCTGACTCAGCCCATCCAATCACTGGAGGCCAGTGACATCACTAATGCTTCATATTCATGAGATTTGTAGTCTGCCACAGCAGAATTCTGCAATGTTTGTGATTCACTTCATATTTTCTTTTTTCTAGTATTGCCAGCAGCAGCCGGGATAACCCTATTCATGTGTGGGATGCCTTCACTGGAAAAATGAAAGCATCTTATAGACCTTACAATCATCTTGTAAGTAGAAATGTTATATGCAGACTCATAGCTCCCTTCTGTCTGTATCACCCTGCAGGAGGAGGACAGACTCATAGCTCCCTTCTGTCTGTATCATCCTGCAGGAGGAGGACAGACTCATAGCTCCCCTTCTATATGTATCGCCTTGCAGGAGGAGGACAGACTCATAGCCCCCTTCTATATGTATCGCCTTGCAGGAGGAGGACAGACTCATAGCTCCCCTTCTGTCTGTATCACCCTGCAGGAGGAGGACAGACTCATAGCTCCCTTCTGTCTGTATAACCCTGCAGGAGGAGGATAGACTCATACCCCCTTCTGTCTGTATCACCCTGCAGGAGGAGGACAGGCTCGTAGCCCCCTTCTGTCTGTATCACCCTGCAGGAGGAGGACAGACTCATAGCTCCCTTCTGTCTGTATCACCCTGCAGGAGGACAGACTCATAGCCCCCTTCTATATGTATCGCCTTGCAGGAGGAGAACAGACTCATAGCTCCCTTCTGTCTGTATCACCCTGCAGGAGGAGGATAGACTCATACCCCCTTCTGTCTGTATCACCCTGCAGGAGGAGGACAGACTCATAGCCCCCTTCTGTCTGTATCACCCTGCAGGAGGAGGACAGACTCGTAGGCCCCTTCTGTCTGTATCACCCTGCAGGACAAGATCAGACCTGCAGGAGGAGGACAGACTCATAGCTCCTTCTGTCTGTATCACCCTGCAGGAGGAGGACAGACTCATAGCCCCCTTCTGTCTGTATCACCCTGCAGGAGGAGGACAGACTCATAGCTCCCTTCTGTCTGTATCACCCTGCAGGAGGACAGACTCATAGCCCCCTTCTATATGTATCGCCTTGCAGGAGGAGGACAGACTCATAGCTCCCTTCTGTCTGTATCACCCTGCAGGAGGAGGACAGACTCATAGCTCCCTTCTGTCTGTATCACCCTGCAGGAGGAGGATAGACTCATACCCCCTTCTGTCTGTATCACCCTGCAGGAGGAGGACAGACTCATAGCCCCCTTCTGTCTGTATCACCCTGCAGGAGGAGAACAGACTCGTAGGCCCCTTCTGTCTGTATCACCCTGCAGGAGGAGGACAGACTCATAGCCCCCTTCTGTCTGTATCACCCTGCAGGACAAGATCAGACCTGCAGGAGGAGGACAGACTCATAGCTCCTTCTGTCTGTATCACCCTGCAGGAGGAGGACAGACTCATAGCTCCTTCTGTCTGTATCACCCTGCAGGAGGAGGACAGACTCATAGCCCCCTTCTGTCTGTATCACCCTGCAGTAGGAGGACAGACTCATAGCTCCCTTCTGTCTGTATCACCCTGCAGGAGGAGGATAGACTCGTAGGCCCCTTCTGTCTGTATCACCCTGCAGGACAAGATCAGACCTGCAGGAGGAGGACAGACTCATAGCTCCTTCTGTCTGTATCACCCTGCAGGAGGAGGACAGACTCATAGCTCCTTCTGTCTGTATCACCCTGCAGTAGGAGGACAGACTCATAGCTCCCTTCTGTCTGTATCACCCTGCAGGAGGAGGATAGACTCGTAGGCCCCTTCTGTCTGTATCACCCTGCAGGACAAGATCAGACCTGCAGGAGGAGGACAGACTCATAGCTCCTTCTGTCTGTATCACCCTGCAGGAGGAGGACAGACTCATAGCCCCCTTCTGTCTGTATCACCCTGCAGGAGGAGGACAGACTCGTAGCCCCCTTCTGTCTGTATCACCCTGCAGGAGGAGGACAGACTCATAGCCCCCTTCTGTCTGCATCACCCTGCAGGAGGAGGACAGACTCATAGCCCCCTTCTATATGTATCGCCTTGCAGGAGGAGGACAGACTCATAGCCCCCTTCTGTCTGTATCACCCTGCAGGAGGAGGACAGACTCATAGCTCCCTTCTGTCTATCACCCTGCAGGAGGAGGACAGACTCATAGCCCCCTTCTGTCTGTATCACCCTGCAGGAGGAGGACAGACTCATAGCCCCCTTCTGTCTGTATCACCCTGCAGGAGGAGGACAGACTCATAGCCCCCTTCTGTCTGTATCACCCTGCAGGAGGAGGACAGACTCATAGCCCCCTTCTGTCTGTATCACCCTGCAGGAGGAGGACAGACTCGTAGCCCCCTTCTGTCTGCATCACCCTGCAGGAGGAGGGCAGACTCATAGCCCCCTTCTATATGTATCGCCTTGCAGGAGGAGGACAGACTCATAGCCCCCTTCTGTCTGTATCACCCTGCAGGAGGAGGACAGACTCATAGCTCCCTTCTGTCTATCACCCTGCAGGAGGAGGACAGACTCATAGCCCCCTTCTGTCTGTATCACCCTGCAGGAGGAGGGCAGACTCATAGCTCCCTTCTGTCTGTATCACCCTGCAGGAGGAGGACAGACTCGTAGCCCCCTTCTGTCTGTATAACCCTGCAGGAGGAGGACAGACTCATAGCCCCCTTCTGTCTGTATCACCCTGCAGGAGGAGGACAGACTCATAGCCCCCTTCTGTCTGTATCACCCTGCAGGAGGAGGACAGACTCATAGCCCCCTTCTGTCTGTATCACCCTGCAGGAGGAGGACAGACTCATAGCTCCCTTCTGTCTGTATCACCCTGCAGGAGGAGGACAGACTCATAGCCCCCTTCTGTCTGTATCACCCTGCAGGAGGAGGACAGATTCATAGATCCCTTCTGTCTGTATCACCCTGCAGGAGGAGAGATAGAAATGGATGTCTGATTTCTCCATAACACTATATTTTTCTTTTTTGGGTTTTAGGATGAACTGACGACCGCGCACTCCCTCAGTTTCTCTCCAGATGGGTCTTTGCTTTTTGCTGGCTTTGATAAAATGATCCGGGTGTTTAATACCTCTCGCCCAGGAAGAGACTTTGAATGCCGTCCTACTTTCCGTAAGTACTTGACAGGAAATATGAATATAATCATTGGATAATTTCCAGGAACAGACAGTTCTCACAATCCTTAGGATTAATGATAAAGGGAAAGGGAAAACTCCTTCCAAATGGAGTATGATTTTTATGGGAGATATATGTCTGTTAGAGAGGTGAGCGCCAGAGACAACAATATCTAAAAAGGTATACATTTATTAAATATACTCAAAGATAAAAACAAGACATAGCAAAAATACATAGTTTGGACCATAAATATGAAATCAAATCAGATACATAGGTATGCAGAAGTAACCAGTAGCCAACATGTTTCGCAGACACGCTTCATCAGGGCACTGTGTGCATCTAAGATCTCATCTGGTCCTTATACAATGGACAATTCAGCAAAGCCTCAAAAAAACACCCATCATGATACACGCTATCTGGGGCTGGATACCGATGGAAGCCAGATCCAAACGGCATAGCCAGTGGGAAACTGGATCGTGGTCATTGCTGAAATCGTGTATGATAGACAGTCTGGTACTTTAGATGTCGGAAGATGTGCCTCAAAACCTGGATCCCGGCAATGACATAGCGCACAAGGCACTCATGACAAAATGCGTGAGATCTTAGATGTACACAGTGCCCTGATGAAGCCTGTCTGCGAAACATGTTGGCTACTGGTTACTTCTGCATACCTATGTATCTGATTTGATTTCATATTTATGGTATTTTTGTGATGTCTTGTTTTTATCTTTGAGTATATTTAATAAATGTATACCTTTTTAGATATTGTTGTCTCTGGTGCTCACCTCTCTAACAGACCTATATCTCCATAAAAATCATACTCCTTTTGGAAGGAGTTTTCTCTTTCCCTTTTCATTTATACTTGACAGGAAATCTTTCTTTGTTTCTATTAAAGGAAATGTAAACTTTTTATTACCGTGCATTGCCAAAATGTCAGTGGTAGAAGCCATTGTCCTTCAGAAGCATAGAGCATTTCAAGAGATAGGAGATGGAGTATTTTAGAAGAAGAGTTTTGGTAGAGGATGGAGCCGAGTCCTCCAGCAGTACAGAGTATTTCAGGAGAGGAGAGTTGTCAGAAAGTGTGCAAAGTCCTTCAGCAGCACAAAGTATTTAAGGAGGGAGCAGAGTCCTTCATTGTATACCAGAATAGGATGGATGACCCATCTGTACAAGACGTTTGAAATGTCCTTTCATATGTCCCACTCATCCATTCCTTCTGATCTCACACAGACAAGAAGCAGGGTCAGCCGGGTATCATCTCCTGCATTGCTTTCAGCCCCTCTCAAGACATTTACGCCTGCGGCTCATATTCGAAGTGTCTGGGCCTGTACTCTTATGAGGAGGGGATCATGCTGTCAGTTCTGCAGGGTCATCATGGAGGGGTTACCCATGTTCTCTTCTCACCGGATGGAAACTGTATCTTCACTGGAGGCAGGAAGGTAAGTCACTTCATGGTTGGAGAACTTTATTTATTTTTGTTTCGTCCCTCTTTGCATCAGTGTGGATTGTGCAGACTTTCAAATCGGAATTCTTTTTCTGCAATACTCTGTATGATGGGAGGACTCTGCTCCTTCCACGATCTTCCCTCTTCTTCACAAATAATCTGTGCTGCTGAATGACTCTGCTCTTTCCTATTTTTCATATATTTTTTTTCCCCTCCAATTCTCCTCTCCTTAACCACTTGCCAACCGCTGCACGCCAATATACGTTGGCACGATGGCAGCGGTGGGCAAATGGGCGTACCTTTTTACGTCCCCCTTAACTGGCGGGGCTAGTGGCTGCGCGCGCCCCCGCCGCATACAGCGTGACCGTGCCCGCGGACTCTATGTCCACCGGTCTCCCGGCGATCGTGTCACGGAGCCGCAGAACGGGGAAGTGCCTGTGTAAACAAGACATTTCCCCCTTCTGCCTTGTGATATGGCAGAGATCACCACTCCCTGTCATCGGGAGCATGGATCGCTGTCATGTGAGTTGAAGCCCATCTCCCCCCCCCCCCAGTTAGAATCACTCCCTAGGACACACTTAACCCCTTGATCGCCCCCTAGTGTTTAACCCTTTCACTGCTAGTGTCATTTACACAGTAATCAGTAGACATGTGCACTGCCAAAAAATGTGTTCGTTTTCGTTTCATTAGTTTATTTATTTTTTTCGTTTTTCGGGTCATTCGTTATGATCGCAATTCGTACAATCGTAAATTCGTACAATCGTAAATTCGTACAATCGTAAATTCGTACAATCGTAAATTCGTACAATCGTAAATTCGTACAATCGTAAATTCGTACAATCGTAAATTAGAAAATTCTGAAATTTGTAAATTCGAAATTTGAAAATCCAAAAACCCGAAAATTCGAAAATCTAAATAGTAACTATTAAATGATAGGTTTTGTAATTTCCTTTCAAATCTGGCTGTTAGTGAACGTAACAAATACGAATTATCCGAAGTAACGAATGCTGCATCTAAACAAATGGAACGGAACAAATTAATAATAAATAATAATAATAAAAAGTTTTTATTATTATTGTTATTGATTATTATTAATTCATTACGTTCCATTCGTTTGGATACGGCATTTGTTATTTCGGATAATTCTTAACTTCGGATAAATTTTGTATGTGTTACATTCACTAACAGCCAAATTTGAAAGGAAATTACAATACCTATAATTTAATAGTGAAGTTATTATTAGTTAATTATTATTTCAGATTTCCGAATTTACAAATTCACTAATTTACGAATGTACAAATTTTCGAATTTACGAATATTTGGAAAAATTCGTTAAACGGGTTTTCGTTAATTCGGATATTTCCGAATGAACGAATTTTGTCGAAATTCGTTAAACGAATTCGGAACAAAACGAATTACACATGTCTAGTAATCGGTGCATTTTTATAGCACTGATCGCTGTATAAATGACAATGGTCCCAAAATAGTGTCCGATGTGTCCGCCATAATGCCACAGTCACAATAAAAAATCGCAGATTGCCGCCATTACTAATAAAAAAAAAAAAAAAAATTCATAATAAAAATGCCATAAAACTATCCCCTATTTTGTAGACGCTATACATTTTTGCGCAAACCAATCAATATAGGCTTATTGCGTTTTTATTTATTTACCAAAAATATGTAGAAGAATACATATCGGCCTAAACTGAGGAAAAAATTAGTTTTTTCTTTATATATATTAAAAAATATTGCGTTTTTTTTTTTTTCCTCAAAATTGTCACTCCTTTTTTGTTTATAGCGCAGAAAATAAAAACCGCAGAGGTGATCAAATATCACCAAAAGAAGCTCTATTTGTGGGGAAAAAAAGTACGTCAATTTTGTTGGGGTACAACGCCGCACAACCACGCAATTGTCAGTTAAAGCGACGCCGTGCCGAATCACAAAAAGTGCTCTGGTCAGGAAGGGGGTAAAATCTTCCGGGGCTGAAGCGGTTAAAATACTCTGCTCTTCACCCTCCTTTCCTAAAATTCTCAGTGGGAAAACACTGAATCCTCCAGCAGTTACAATTTAAAAATCTTCCCCCATATCCTTGTAATACCTTTTTTAAAAGTTTAAGCCCTCTTTTACACCGCTGCGATTTGACAGCTCCAAATCGCATGACAAGTTGCACCCCATTGTTGGCAATGGAATCGTCTATCGCCACAACTCATGTCGCAGCAAATGTGAAAAAGGTTCCTGCACTACTTTTTGCCAATTTCATTGCATCTTGCATAGACTTCTATTGAATTAAATCGCAAGCCGCAGTGAAATCGGTGTGATTCATTTAACAGAAGTAGCTGCACTGGTGTGAACCATGGCTAAAGGCTGCCTTCAGTCTTGTGGGGGGAAGGGAATAGCAAAAAAATGTAGCGCATACTACTTTTACACAGTCATTGTAATTGAATATTTTTTAAAAACTCCCTTTCCTTTTCAATCTGCAGTGCTGTAATTTTCTGTAAAATGCAATATGGCGACCTGGAGGTGTTCTGTACACAGAATGTATACAGAACGCCCTCCCTGAAATTTAATTTCCTGCTTGTGTGATTGGCTCACTGATTTTTCCCTGAAGTCTGCACTAAGATAAAAGTCAGATTTTGAGCATCCCCTGCAACAAAAATGTCTTTTTTTTTTTTTTTTTTAGTAAGATACTCCCAAAAGGGAAATCGTGTCTAAAGGGATGCAGACCTGGCAACTTTCCTCATTAGAGCCCTGCAGGTGCAGCTGATATAAAGCCTCGTACACACGATCCGATTATTGGCCAACAGAGCGTCAGACTTTTGTCCGAAGGATTTTGTCTTGCATACAAACGGTACACAATTGTCGGGCCAACAAACACGAACATAGTGACGTACTACGTGGAATTTCAGCTCTTGAGCGCCACCCTTTGGGCACCTTCTGCTAATGTCGTGTTTGGTGAGCATTGATTCCGAGCATGCGTGTTTGTACTTTGGACTTTTGTGTGATGGACTTGTGTACACACGATACAAAAATCTGACAACAGACCGTAGTCCGCCGAAAACTTACTAGCCTGCCATCCAACATTATGGCGCGTACTAACAGTCAGATTTTAGGCAAACAGTCTGTCATCACACAATCCCCTGCCTAAAATTTGATCGTGTGTACGAGGCTTTAGACCACCTCCCATACATAATTGCTGTGAACATGTACACAGACAAACAAACGGCTATTGCTTCAGAATAACAAAAGGTAGGAATCTGCAACAAAGTTTAACCACTTCAATACCAGGAACTTTTACCTCTGTAATGCCCAGACCAATTTTCAGCTATCAGCGCTGTCACACTTTCAATGACCATTACTCAGTTATGCGATGCATACTAGCCCATTATGCTTTTACTTTGCAGGGAACAAAAGAGGAAGTAAAAACCGTCAGGGTTTACTTCCTCTTTAAAAAAAAAAAACACATAGACAAAAAGAATAAAAAGGAATACCCTCAATGACCTAAGGACCTCGCAGGGTTAAGGGTACAATACACTGCTGTGAAGAACTGGAAAATCAAGATATACAGTGCATCCGGAAAGATCCTGCCACTGACAAACATCCCCACAGCATGATGCTGCCTCCACCATGCTTCACTGTAGGGATGGTATTAGCCAGGTGATGAGCGGTGCCTGGTTTCCTCCAGACGTGACACTTGCCATTCAGGCCAAAGAGTTCAATCTTTGTTTCATCAGACCAGAGAATTTTGTTTCTTATAGTCTGAGAGTTCTTCAGATGCCTTTTGGCAAACTCCAGGCGGGCTGTCATGTGCTTTTTACTGAGGAGTGGCTTCCATCTGGCCACTCTACCATAAAGGCCTGATTGTTGGAGTGCTGCAGAGATGGTTGTTCTTCTGGAAGTTTCTCCCCTCTCCACAGAGAAACACTGGAGCTCTGTGTTAGAAGATTTTAAGTTCATTATTATTTTAAGTGATAAAAGTTTCTGAAAAAATATATGAAACACATAAATGTTATATGTAATTTGTGATGGTTTCTGAAGGTTAACAGGATGGAGGACAGAGGACAGAAGAGTGGTTTAGCTGGGTAGATATTTCTATTTTGAGTTGCTATGTCAGGACAATGGGTGGAGTAATGTTGCTTATCTTTAGACTATAGCCATTTAAAGTATATATGCAAATATGGGTGTTATTAGGATATGCTGACATAACATTTTGAAACAGTATAAGAATGGATCAGATTCATGGTAGAATAGGAATGGAGTAGGGTTGACAAGAGGGTAACCCAACACTTTGGAGAATGTAACATCAAGATGTCGTCTCCTCCTCCTCCTCCTTCTGAGACCATCACCATGTCAAATGTTACCAGAAGCCAGTCTTGTCTTTGCTTCTCATTCTGAACAAATAAACAACCTTTCTGGAAGCATCGTATGAACGAAGGATTCTTCAATTTCTACTAAGAAACTAATTCCTAAAAGGAAGTTGGAAATGCGGCCTTGGACAAAGTACAGAAACATATCTCCTATACACCCTATCCTCTAGGAGAGAGGACACTGATATTTATATAACATATAACACAAAGACATTGCTATACATCCAGAAACGCCCCTGAGAATAAGAATTGATAATATCTAGAATTATTAGATATTTATACATTCTTTCACTCTGTCAGAGTGACCATCGGGTTCTTGGTCACCTCCCTGACTAAGGCCCTTCTCCCCCGATCTCTCAGTTTGGCCAGGCGGCCCGCTCTAGTTTGATGTTTCCAAAGTTCTTCCATTTATGGATAATGGAGGCCACTGTACTCATTGGGACCTTCAATGCTACAGTAATGTTTCTGTACCCTTCCGCAGATCTGTGCCTCCATACAATCCTGTCTTGGAGGTCTGTAGATTATTCCTTGGACCTCACAGCTTGGTTTGTCTTTTTGACATGCACTGTTAACTGTGGGACCTTATATAGACAGGTGTGTATCCAAATCATATCCAATCAACTGAATTGACCACATGTGGACTCCAATCAAGTTGTAGAAACATCTCAAGGATGATCAGTGGAAACAGGAGGCACCTGAGCTCAACTTTGAGTGTCATGGCAAAGGCTGAGAATATTTATGTACATGGGACTTTTTTCGTTTTTTTTTTTTATTATTTTTTTGAATTAATTTGCTAAAATTTCAAACTTCTTTCAGATTGTCATTCTAGTGTATTGTTTGTAGAATTTTGAGGAAAATAATGAATTTAAACTCCTTTTGGAATAAGGCTGTAACATAACAAAATGTGGGAAAAAAAGAGAAGCGCTGTGAATACTTTCCGGATGCACTGTATATCACAAATTTTATAAAATAACAGTAATTGTGAATACAATGTTGTAGAGTCTCCGGTAAGGTCTAAAACATTGTATTCAGAATCACTGATGTTACCATGGATATATTTGATTATTTGTCATACCCTGTTTCCCCGAAAATAAGACCTAGCGTGATTGTCGTGATGGCTGCAATATAAGCCCTACCCCCCAAATAAGCCTTAGTTACAGTCCTTGTAGGTCTTATTTTCGGGGAAAAAGGGTAGGGCTTATTTGGGGGATAGGACTTATATTGCAGCCATCACCGACAATCACGCTAGGTCTTATTTTCTGGGAAACAGGGTATGTATCTTGATTTTCCGGTTGTTCCACAGCAGTGTATTGTACCCTTAACCTTGCGAGGTCCTTGGGTTATTGAGGGTATTCCTTTTTTATTGTTTTTATCTATGTGTTTTTTAACATGTACAGTAAAGTTGGTTATATGTTAACAATATATGTCATCTCCCATGCTGAGTCAGGGAAGTCCGGCTGTTTGCTGTCTTGGGCTTGATTTAACTAGTCCATCTTTTTCTGCATGTATATTAGGTTGCCAACCTTTTAGGCGTGTAAAATATTAACTTTATACATGTTATACCTACATTTTACTGTTTGGCCAGAGTTTGTGTGTGTGTGTTTGTTTGGGTTGTTGTTGGTTTTTTTTATTTTATTTTTTTATTTTATGGAGTGGATTTGTTCTTCCAGGACCCTGAAATTCTATGCTGGGACGTTCGACATCCTGGCAAGATTTTGTGTTCGCTGAAGCGAGAAGTTACCACCAATCAGAGGATCTACTTTGATATGGAAATGTGAGTATCTGTCAGTGCTTTAAAGGATAAGTTCACTTGTAGACAAACAAAAATGCACTTTTTTTTTTTGCCGGTACAAAATGCATTTATTTTGATTTTGGGGGCCTGGAAAGCATTGTACCAACGATCGATCAGCAGGTCGCTGGTGCCATGCAGGCTTCCTGCAGATCTGTCAGTGTATCGGCTTGTTCGTACCTTGTATAAGGAAGCCAATACATTCTGACAGGAAGAAGGCTCACAGCGCTGTAGTAGTTCATTGAAAACTACAAGCCGACAGCTGCTAAGGCTGTCGGGACTTGTAGCTCTCCATTCACAGAACACTGTGTATGAGTGACGCGAGCGGGCGGAGCCCCACACAGCTGCTTTTTTTTATTTATTTTTTTAAATTCTGACTGCTAGCAGAGGGGAGAAGCTAGCTCTCAGAGCTGGGGATTGGGGGCCGGGCCGTTTGTAACATGTTAAATCCTAAATATGGGTGTAACATGTTGTTAAAGGTGAACGTATCCTTTTTAACTTTTTTTGTTTTCGGCTGGGATCATGTCAGAAATGTGAACCTTTTTACACGCATTGGATTGACACGAGTTAGTGTGTTCTGTTCCATTTGGGCCTGAACAAGAATGATGGGTGCCTCTCATGGCTCTGTCGGCTCCTCTTATGTAACAGCCGCTAGCTGTGCAGACAAGGTCCGAGCTTGTCCTAGCTCTAAGCATCTAATAAGAAAGGGAAAAGTCCTGGAAGTTGCAAAATCCAGTGAGAGGTATGTGACAGCCTCAGCCCAGGCTCCAACCAGGTCACGTCCCCAACACTTCTTCGCTCCGCTGCCAGAGCTTGGCCATAGTGATCCCCATGACTAATCTCTGGTGTGGAGGGGTGTTGGAACGAAACTCGTTGGAGGGGTGTCGCCTGGTTGGATCCCGACCTACTTTCTCACAGGGTTTTGCAGAGATTTGCGACTTCCTCTTCTTCGTCCTCCTCCTTCCTCCTCCTTCCTCCTCTTCTTCCTCCTCTTCTTCCTCCTCTTCTTCCTCCTCCTCTTCTTCCTCCTCCTTCCTCCTCCTCTTCTTCCTCCTCCTCCTCCTTCCTCTCTTCTTCCTCCTCCTTCCTCCTCTTCTTCCTCCTCCTCCTCCTTCCTCCTCTTCTTCCTCCTCTCCTCCTCCTTCCTCCTCCTTCCTCCTCTTCTTCCTCCTCCTCCTCCTCCTTCCTCCTCTTCTTCCTCCTCCTCCTCTTCTTCCTCCTCTTCTTCCTCCTCCTCCTCTTCTTCCTCCTCCTCCTCCTCCTTCCTCCTCTTCTTCCTCCTCCTCCTCCTTCCTCCTCTTCTTCCTCCTCCTCCTCCTCCTTCCTCCTCCTCCTCCTCCTTCTTCCTCCTCTTCTTCCTCCTCCTCCTCCTCTTCTTCCTCCTCCTCCTCTTCTTCCTCCTCTTCTTCCTCCTCCTCCTCCTCCTTCTTCCTCCTCTTCTCCTCCTCCTTCTCTTCTTCCTCCTCCTCCTCCTTCCTCCTCTTCTTCCTCCTCCTCCTCTTCTTCCTCCTCCTCCTCCTTCCTCCTCTTCCTCCTCCTCCTCCTTCCTCCTCTTCTTCCTCCTCCTCCTTCCTCCTCTTCTTCCTCCTCCTCCTTCCTCCTTCCTCCTCTTCTTCCTCCTCCTCCTTCCTCCTCTTCCTCCTCCTCTTCTTCCTCCTCCTCCTCTTCCTCCTCCTCCTCCTCCTCCTCCTCTTCTTCTTCCTCCTCCTTCCTCCTCCTTCCTCCTCCTCCTCCTCCTTCCTCCTTCCTCCTTCCTCCTTCCTCTTCCTCTTCCTCTTCCTCTTCCTCTTCCTCCTCCTCTTCCTCCTCCTCCCCCCTCCTCCTCCCCCCTCCTCCTTCCTTCTCCCTCCTCCTTCCTTCTCCTCCTTCCTTCTCCTCCTCCTTCCTTCTCCTCCTCCTTCCTTCTCCTCCTCCTTCCTTCTCCTTCTTCTTCCTCCTCCTTCTTCTTCCTCCTCTTCTTCTTCCTCCTCCTCCTCTTCTTCCTCCTCTTCTTCCTCCTCCTCCTCTTCTTCCTCCTCTTCTTCCTCCTCCTCCTCTTCTTCCTCCTCCTCCTCCTTCCTCCTCTTCTTCCTCCTCCTCCTCCTTCCTCCTCTTCTTCCTCCTCCTCCTTCCTCCTCTTCTTCCTCCTCCTCCTCCTCCTTCTTCCTCCTTCCTCCTCCTCCTTCCTCCTCTTCTTCTTCCTCCTCCTCCTCCTTCCTCCTCTTCTTCCTCCTCCTCCTTCCTCCTCTTCTTCCTCCTCCTCCTCCTTCCTCCTCTTCCTCCTTCCTCCTCTTCCTCCTCCTCCTTCCTCCTCCTCTTCCTCCTCCTCCTTCCTCCTCCTCTTCCTCCTCCTCCTTCCTCCTCTTCCTCCTCCTCCTCCTTCCTCCTCTTCCTCCTCCTCCTCTTCTTCCTCCTCCTTCCTCCTCCTTCTCCTCTTCTTCTTCCTCCTCCTCCTTCCTCCTTCCTCCTCCTCCTCCCTCCTCCCTCCTTCCTCCTCCTCCTTCCTCCTCCTCCTTCCTCCTCCTCCTTCCTCCTCCTCCTTCTCCCTCCTCCTCCTCCTTCTCCCTCCTCCTCCTCCTCCTTCCTCCTCCTCCTTCTCCCTCCTCCTCCTTCCTCCTCCTCCTCCTCCTTCCTCCTCCTCCTCCTTCCTCCTCCTCCTCCTTCCTCCTCCTTCCTCCTCCTCCTCCTTCCTCCTCCTTCCTCCTCCTTCCTCCTCCTCCTCCTCCTTCCTCCTCCTCCTCCTTCCTCTTCCTCCTTCCTCTTCCTCCTCCTCCCTCCTCCTTCCTTCTCCCTCCTCCTTCCTTCTCCCTCCTCCTTCCTTCTCCCTCCTCCTTCCTTCTCCTCCTCCTTCCTTCTCCTTCCTCCTTCCTCCTCCCTCTTCCTCTTCTTCTTCCTCCTCCTTCCTCCTTCCTCCTCCTTCCTCTTCTTCCTCTTCTTCTTCCTCCTCCTTCCTCCTCCTTCCTCCTCCTTCCTCTTCTTCTTCCTCCTCCTTCCTCCTCCTTCCTCCTCCTTCCTCTTCTTCTTCCTCCTCCTTCCTCCTCCTTCCTCTTCTTCTTCCTCCTCCTTCCTCCTCCTTCCTCCTCTTCCTTCCTCCTCTTCTTCTTCTTCCTCCTCCTTCCTCCTCTTCTTCTTCCTCCTCTTTCCTCCTCTTCCATTGTCTTGAATGGCAAAATCTAGGACAGCACACACACAGTGCGGCGTACAGGACTCTGTCCCTCTAGCCCAGCTTTTCTCATCCAGGGATCTGTGGATCCCTAGGGTTCCTTCAGCAGTTGCCTAGTGGTGGGGTTCCTTGAGCAGTAAACAATTTCTGCCTTGAAGATGATAAGTTCCCACAGACACCATTTAATCTTTTCAGCTATCCGCAGGGGGAGCGTTCACTTCCCACTGACATCTGTGTAAAGAGAATTCTTCCCACTAAACACCAATGCAATGGAGCCCTTCTCCACTGGCTACCAAGCTAGAGGGACCATTCTCTGCTGACCACCAACATAACCGAGCACTTCACTGACAACCAATGTAAATGGGGATCTGCACTGACCACCGGTGTAAGGGAGTACTACACTGACCACCAATATATTTATATTATAATCATTTTTTTAAAAGTTCCAAATATTTATTTCTATGTTGTTGTTTTTTGCAGCTCTGGGCGTTACCTCCTCAGCGGGGACACTCACGGCTTGGTGACGGTCTGGGATATGGTGTCGCCTCCTGTGGAAGATATTTTGTCACCCGCCCTCCAGTTTCAAGGCCAGAGTGACTGTGTTAATGGAATCAGGTTTGTAAATCGGTCAGATTTTTACACAATTTGAGTCTTACAAGCTAAGCAAAGTAAGGATTGCTTAGCTTGTATCACTAGGTGGTATTAATTAATATAAACAAAATAAAATAAATTATATATATATATATATACACACACACCGGTATTTATCGACGTATAACACGCACCCCAAGTTTAGGAGGGAATTTTAAGGAAAAAAACTTTTAATTCGGTGACTGAGTGGCAGCCAATGGAGGGATTGGCAGAGGGGTATAGCAGACGCTGAGCGGTTTGTGTGGTGTATGAGCCTGGCCGCAGCGTTCATGACGGACTGAAGTGGGGATAGCCTATTTAGAGGTAAGCCAATGAGGAGGGAGTTGCAGTAGTCGAGGCGAGAGATGACCAGGGAGTGGATTAGAAGCTTTGTGGTGACATTGGTTAGGAAGGGGCGTATCTTGGAGATGTTGCGGAGATTGAGGGCGGCAAGCTTTGGATAGTGATAGAATGTGGGGTCGAAAGGTTAGTTCAGAGTCCAGGATTACACCTAGGACCTTGGCGTGGGGAGATGGGTTGATAGTTGAGCCGTTGATATTGACAGGGAAATCAGGGGAAGTGGCACCTGAGGGAGGAAATATCATGAGCTCGGTTTTGGATAGGTGGCGTTTGAGGAAGTGATGTGACATCCAGGCTGATATGTCTGTTAGTAAGTTGGTGATGCGTGAGGAGACAGATGGAGAGAGCTGGGGGGTGGAGAGATAGATTTGGGTGTCATCAGTGTAGAGATGATATTTAAAGCCGTGGGAGGCAATCAACTGACCCAAGGAGGTGGTGTAGATTGAGAAAAGGAGAGGTCCGAGAACAGAACCTTGGGGGACCCCAACAGAAAAAGGAAGAGGAGAGGAGGAAGTAGAGTTATAAGTGAGACTGAAGGAGCGGTGAGATAGGTAGGATGAGAACCAGCGAAGAGTACAGTCATGGAGACCAAAGGAGTGGAGTTTTTTGAGGAGGAGGGGGGGGTAGTCCACTGTGTCAAAGGCAGCAGAGAGATCCAGGAGAAGTAGTACAGAATAGTGTCCATTGGCTTTAGCCATTAGTAGGTCATTTGAGAGTTTGAGAGCAGTTTCCGTGGAGTGTTGAGGGCGAAAACCAGACTGAAGGGGATCAAGAAGTTTATTCATGGTCAGATGGTTGCTTAGTCGGTTGTAGACCAGTCTTTCAAGAAGTTTGGAGGAGAAGGAGAGTAAGGAGATGGGACGTAAGTTGTTGAGATTGGTGGGATCCAGTGAGAGCTTTTTTAGTATGGGGGTGACAAGCGCATGTTTTAGAGAGTTTGGGAAGATGCCACAAGAGAGGGAGAGGTTGAAAATGTGAGTTAGAGAGTGTAGAATCGAGTCAGAGGGTGAGCGTAGCATTTGCGAGGGAACAGGATCCAGGGGGCAGGTGGTTAGGTGAGTGCTAGATAAAAGTTTAGCAACCTCAGTAATAGTAGCAGGGTTGAATGAGGGAAGTAATGTTTGTGTCTGTGGACATGGGGTGTTGCATGGGGGAGGTTTTTGCCCATTGGTGATCTCCTCATGAATTGTATCAATCTTAGTTTTGAAGTGATTGGCAATCTCTGGAGGCAGTGGAGGACAGAGTAGAGTGTTGAAGGTAGAGAAGAGTTGATGTGGACTGGATGAGAAGGTGTTGATGAGTGTGATAAAGTAGGTCTGTTTGGCAGTGTGAAGGCAGGAGTAGTATTTTAGGAGGGCAGATTTATATTGTGTGAAGTCTTCCTGGGTCTTAGTCTTATGCCACAGGCGCTCAAGAGCGCGGCTACGTTTTCTGAGACTTCTGGTGTCATCTGTTTGCCAGGGTTGTAGCAGTCGGGGCCTAATTCTGCGTGTAGTGAGGGGGGCAAGCTTGTCTAGGGAGGAAGACAGTGAGCTGTTGTAGATGAAAGTAGCTAGGTTGGGGCAGGACAGGGGTGAGATTTTGTCATAGAGGTTATCAGTAGTAGAGAAGAGAAGGGTTGAGGTGGCGAAGGTTTCTACGTGTAACTGTATGTATATATGTATATATGTATATATGTATATATGTATATATATATATATATATATATATATATATATATATATATATATATATATATATACACACACACACACACAGAGATCTATTATACAAAGTTATATGTCCAGTATAGACCTCTCATATAGAGACCAGTGCATTTGGAAAAGGCCCCTCAGCCAAAGCTTCCTTAAAAACTGTCAGATAGTCCCACGTGCCTTTATGCCAGAACAGCACCCTGGGGGGAGACGTCGATCCACTAAATGCGGCTTGGAAGGAGTCACACGTGTAGGCGCCCCCAACGAATGCATCGGATTAGGCGGGGTCAGCACCTATGGCAGATTCCCAGAGCATTGGCTCATGGTATATACAGGAGTACCCATATTCAATTTAAAGTTAAAATTCAAATCAATTGAGGAACGGTGAGAGGGTATCATGATTATCTATCATATATGGCATTATTGTTTTAAATCTATTTTTCTAAAGCCATATATATTTTTTCAATTACTCTACATTGCTGCTAAAAAAAAAAAACCCTGGAGGACTTTCCCATTTATTAAACATTCCCCTTATATACTAGCTTCCCTCAGGGGCATGTTTGATCACGACACACACAGGCTAATAGAGATGTTTTCTGTTTCTCTCCACAGCCTGCACCCCTCTCTACCCATCTTGGCCACCACATCGGGGCAGAGGACGTTTCTAGAATCCGAAGACAGCAGTGACGAGTCCCCGGCCACCGAGCGGACGAAGCGCGGCCTAGCTGGAGGGAACGGTCTGCAGCTCTGGTGGTGTGGTGGAAGTCAGGCCAAATAGAGAAGAGGGTTCTGGGAAACATCATAGC